>CM046031.1:39671124-39891963 GCA_025215565.1 Flaveria ramosissima
TTTCGAAAACGTGACGGTAGAGGTAGCACGAGAGCACATGGATCTCTTAGCAGCAGTGGTCCATTCCTATGATGGACTTGTTGCTGGGAAAATTGGAAACTGCCATCTGGCAGACGAGGACTACGAGCAGGTAGATGAGATAGAACTGGAGAGGATGGATATTATGTGGGCCTTAGCACGTGCTGTCCGGAGAGCTAAGAAGTTTGTGAAGAAGACCGGACAAAACTTGGTTGCTACTAAGGACACTACTTTTGGATTTGACAAGAGCAAGGTGACCTGTTTCAACTGTGGAGAAAAGGGGCACTTCAAAAGAGAGTGTGTGAAGCCAAAGAAGACTGGAAACGGGAATCCATTCTCGTCATTCACTCGTCAAGACAAGCAAGCTAGCAGTCCTACTTCATCAAGCAAGGATCCAAAAGCCTTGACTGCTCATGATGATGAAGGACAGGACTGGAGTTTTCGGTTTGTCTCTCCGCAAGAATCCAATATTGCGAGTTTGGAAGACTTAGATGATTATTCCGCGAGTGAAGGAGATATTGCAGTAGAGCTAGCGATGTCAAACAGTGAAGAGACTGCAACTGAGGTCAGCTACAAGCCTGAAGAAGGGACATCTACAACAAAGACAGAATCACCAGAACCAGAGACATCAGATGCTGCGTTGATGGCTAATTCATCAGAACCTCCTCAGGTAAGTACTACTAACCAACTTTTCAAAAATCATGCTTGTTCTGATTGTAATAAATTTACAGAAAGCATAGATCTAAAATTTGCTAGGTTATTAGATCATAACGATAGCTTAGTAAAGGATTTGCAACTGTGCACTGAGGCAAATAGAGTTTTAAAACAAAATGAGCATAGTTACAAAGAAAAGATAGGCCTTTTGAATAAACAGCTTAGGGAAACAGAAGTAGTAACCTTTAACCAAGCAAATGACATTAGGTACTATCTTAACTTCCTATAAGACACTAAGAAACAAAAGGCAGTTTTAGAAGTAGAAGTAAATTCATTAAAGCAAAAACTGCACAGTTGGACAAGTTCATCTCATATTGTCCAACACTTAGTGAGAGAGCGTAACAATAGGGAGGGTTTGGGTTATAAAGTGGTTCCACCACCACTTGAGACCTTGATGAACACTAAGAGTAAACCAATAAATAACAATCCTATCAAGGATCATGTGGTGTCTACTCCTCTTGTAAGTGATCAAGATTCCTCATGTTCTTCAATTGAATCTGGAACAAAACAAAAGGAGGCCACTTCAAAGGCAAAGGGTAAAATGCCTTGTGTTAATCTGGAAAAAGAATTTGAAAAGGTTAATATAAAGTCAGGGTCAAACAAAGTCAAATCTGAACCTAAAAAGACTGTTAATATTAACCTATCACGAGTTTCATGTCAAAGTCCAGTTAACCAAAATGGAAAAGATGTTATGAATGTTAAAACAATTAAGTTTGTTAAACAAGAGAAACCATCAAAAGAAGTAGAGTCAAAGCCCAAACATAATGATGTCACTAGGGTGTCAAACACATCTCCACATAGACAGTTTAATCATAAAGTTGATAGCAGGTCATGCTACAACTATGGAGAGTGTGGACACATTGCCTCTTATTGTCCATACTATCAGACACCTAGGAAGAAAATTGAACTTCAGGATTCAAAACCTAGGTCTTGTAAGAAGAGTTCTGTCAGGATCAGTGATCACAAGTTAGATGGATTAGAGTGTAATGCAGCGGAATAAGATCAAGAATTAGACAAATTGTAGCAAGAATTTGATATTTGTAAACAAATACGAGAGAATATATTTCTGTGACAAGGAATGTTTCAATTATACCAAATATTTCTGCTCAATCATTCACAAATTACAATAAGGTTGACACTCCTTATATAGAGTGCAATCACTGCTATTATCACGGGATAGTGACAACTGGTAGATCTATTACAAAAATAACTAACACTTAACAAACTACTGAAATGTTCACAACTACTGAGAGCATATCAGAGTGCTAAGTACAAAATATAAAACTACTGATAAGAAACTACTGAAACTACAACGACTGAAGAACAAGCTCTTCAGTCGTTTTACAAAACTACTGAAAACATAAAACTACTGAAAGTAAACCGTCACAACTACTGAAGAAGTCCTCTTCAGCTGTTATGACAACGTCTGATACTTGGTCTTCAGCACCTGTCTTCAGACTTTGTCTTCAGCACTTGTGTCTTCAGACTTTGTCTTCAGCACTTGTCTTCAGACTTTGTCTTCAGCACTTGTGTCTTCAGACTTTGTCTTCAGCACTTGTCTTCAGACTTTGTAATCAGTTGTTGTCTTCAGCTGTTGTGGACTTCAGTGGTTGTTGTGACGTCTGTTGGACTTAAAGGTTTTTCTGATCCGGCTCATTGGTTCTTTTGGTCCAACAAACTCCCCCTGAACCAATGCAGCCAAAACCTTTAACTTTATTGAGGTCCCACTTATTGTTGGCAGAATGGTTGGTCTTTTTCCTTCTTGATCAGTTGAGAAGATGACCCATATAAGCACTGGCCTGGAAATGAGTCTCTGATGATTTGGTTGGCAATGTATGGATGGGAGCTCTGTATTGGGGAATTGGACACTGAGCTGTTCCCCCATCCATGAGACTCACTTCCCATGTATAAGCCTGTAGGATTCTCTGGTGTATGCTCTGAGAAACATAATTTGTTCTTCCATGGTAAGATATTCTGGTTCACCGTCAAACAATCCTTCATGCCCATACAGCTCTGAAATGTACTTAGCCTGTTTGCCATTTTTGAGCTTAACTGTTGTAATCTGTCTGTATGCAAACTCATCTGGGTGAGTACCTTCAAGTAACAGACTGAGCTCATTTGTTTGAAGTTGTCAAGCTTCTTGTAAACTAACCTCTTTTTAATTACTCTGTTCTCTAACATCTTTTGGGGTGGCTGTTTAGTCTCATAAGCCTTCTTAAATTCTTCTACAATTTCCCAGGGTGATACTACCAGGACCACTGTGATCTCTTCATCTACGATCCTTTTTACTTGGCCCTTGTATCTCGCAGGAATGTCTTTCTTCACAATTCTGTGAGCCACCCTAGGATCAGGCCATATTCTCACCTTTTCCTTTTGATATTGAAATGTGTTAGCAAGGGTGTACAATCTCAGAGCTTCTTTCTTCATACTGATTATTGATGAAGAAGCAGCATAAGTTTTGTCTATGCTTTTCAGCATCTCATCATCATGAAGCCTTTGCTGCTGTTCTTCTTCTATCTTTACTCTCACCGTTTCCATCTGTGAGGTGGGAGTGATGGGCATAGGTTTGGCTTTAGGCAAAGTTAGGACTGCGGAAAGAGGCAGCCTATCTTCTTCCTCATCATCCTCTTCTTCTTCTTCTTCTAGCCTCAACATCCTTCTCTTCTTCTTATTGGGTGCATCATCGGCTGTTGGTTTTGAGGGTAAAGGAGTTGGTTTAATGGGTTGTGGTAGTGGTGATTTTGAAGTTGGAAGTTTTGCAGGTTGTTCTAGCATTCTTGTAGTGAGTGAGGCTTTTGAGTGTTTTGCTAGTTCATTTCTGTTCCCAGCACCTGCCTCATTTAGTGCTTCAATCACCAATCCCTTAGTGTATGCTTCAGACGTACAGATCTTGGTGGTTATTGCCAAGATACTGTCCCTGGTCCATGACTTAATCTCGATCAATGATCTCCCAAGGTACTTTGCAATGAATCTGATCATGATCTCCAGTCTTTCTCTTTCTAATGCATCATAACTTGCCCATCTTGAGTTAATTTCTTCAACTTCAAGTCTCCTAATCTCTGAGTCAAGCTGTGCAGTATCGAACCCCTGTCTATACAGTTGATCAATAATGGAGTCCATTGATTTACTATGTGTAGCATCTTCCATTTTGATCATCTCATCGAGTTGGAGTTCTTTTTCTTTTCCTTCAACCTTCCTCTTCTTATATGTGATATGAAAGTCTTTGTGACTTTCACCCACTTGATCAATGTTGGCTCCCTTCACAAACTCCTCTTCCTTCTCAGTCTCCTTTTCTTTCAGTATGCTCTTCCTTTTTGCTTTCACTAACTGACTCTCCCCCTTTTTGGTTGCATTGGTTGCAAGGGTTTGAGTAGCAGAAAGCCTTGTGCTCACAATCTTCTCCACCAGGGGTTGTATGATTGAGGGAAGCCTCTCATCCATGGTTTTGATCACAATGTCTGTGATCATTGGGGTGATGAGAGGTAGGGATTGCTGAAAGATAGCAGCTGTTTGCTCAAAGGGGTTCTGTCCCTGAGAAGCAGTGCCATAATTAGAGGCTGGTGGGTTGGAAGTTTGGAGTGGCTGAGTGTTTGGGAGACCTTCAGGTGAAGGTGCCATCTATGGGTTTATGTTGGTGTCAGATGGACTTGCTTCTTGAGAAAATTGGTCAAGTAGGCTTTGTAGTCTACAGACTTCTTCCTCAAGAATTGTGTTTTGGGCCAGAACATCATAAAAGAAGCCCAGGTCATCATCAGCAGATGCTGAATCACCTGACCTCCTACTTGTAGCAGGATGTACATGCACTAGGTGTAGACCAGTTTTAGCATGTGCCCCTTTTTCTTGGAACTAGGGACTTCCAGCCTCAGGACGATGTCCTTCATCAGCTGTTGCCTCTGATGAGGTCTTAGCAATGTTACCAGCCTCAGTCTGATCATGTGCTGATTCAGAAGAGGTGGCAGCCTCACCAGATATTCTGATCTCCATATCTACACCAGGAGACAGAACATTTAAACCCTGGTGCTGTGGGTTGTCAGAAGCATGTTGATCCTCTTCCTCAATGGCTGTGGTTGTCCCCTTTGTTGGTGTTTGGTGGGGAGGAGGAGAGGCATGCAGCTGAGTCAGCACGTTTGCAATTATAATGGTTGGACTTTGGGGGGCATTTTCATGGGGAGATGGGGTAAAAGCATTATGCACCTGGGGAGAATGGTGCTCATCAATGGCAATCTCCTCAAATGAGGAAGATTCCAGATTAGTGGGTACCCCTTCTTTGGTTGCTGCAGGCTCCTTTTGAGAGGAATCCTGAGCGGCTGTGGCTGGTAGAGTCTCTGATACTTCTGGGGGGTTTAAACCAGCAAGTATATCCTGCCTTGGTGGTACAGGAGCATCTTCAGGGGACTCATCTCCCTGAATAGCTGTTTTGGGGTTTGTTTTTTTTGGTTTGGTGGGGACTCTGGATCTGGTGGTGGTGGCTGTGGGTTCCAGCTGCGTGGGTTTGCGCAGCTTGGCAGCCATTTTTAGTGATTGGTCAGAGTTGTGCCGGGAGTATACTTCAGGCAATACAGCCATAGCAGGGACTCCCAGGCCAACAAGTCCCTCAGCTTGAAGCTGGTTTTCAATTATGGCCATTATGAACCGAGGATATAATATCCAACGGTTAGCAAGTTGTTTTTGGGCCATATCCTTGAGCTCTAAAAATAGTATTTCAGAAAAATTTAAAGCTTGTTGCTCAAGGATGGAGTACATTACCTGTTGCCACCTTGTGGACATTTGATCCCATGATGAAGTCTTGGGGGCAAGGCAGACATTTACCATATGAAAGATGAGACGTTCGGCATCCTGGAAATGTTTCTTCAATATGGTAGATGCACTCAGGTTACCTGGTATCCATGGTGGGCAAATGATAGATCTGTTGTGCCCTTTGGATAACCAGTTGGGAAAGTGGCATCATCCAGATTGAGGGTTTGGCGAAGAGTGTCTGGAGTAATGACCACCTTTTGACGATTGACAAACGATTGAAGAGACTCTGTGTCATTCTCCTCAGAGACAAGAGTGACGTTTGTCCAGAATTGGTTAAGAGATTCGGCATATATGGTGGGATTTAACAGAAAAGCCGTTTGGTAAGGTGACTGAACCATTAAATCAATGGCGTTGTGAAACTTGGTCCAGTATGGCGATTTTGTGAGATGTGCGACACAGTTGTGTCGTGGTTTTAGTTGCATGGTCGCCATTGATGAAGAGAGGTTACAGAGTTTTTGAACGTTAGGTTTGAGAAGAGAGGAGAGAAAAACTCTGAAGGTGGGATAAGGTATTTAAAGGGTAGGGTTAGAAAACGACTGAAGGTTTTGGTGTTAGTCATCATTTGTTGAAACTACTGATGACGTGGTATTAACTTTCAGAGGTTTGAAATGACTGACCGTATTGGTGTGATCAGCAGTTGTTATAAAACAACTGAAGACTTGGTTTTAACCGGCAGACGTTGAAACAGCTGAAGTCTCTGATTTAGTCATCAGTAGTTATAAAACTGTAGTTATAAAACTACTGAAGACAGTTTTGACTTCAGGTGGTGAAACAACTGAGGACATGGTGTTTGTCATCAGTAGTTGTGAAACTACTGAAGACAGTGGTTTTGTCATCAGTTGTTGTAAACAATTGAAGACTTGGTGTTAGTCTTCAGTTGTTTAGAAACAGCAGTTGTAGGAACAACTGAAGAGAAATTACTCATCAGCTGTTTTCGTCAATTCATAGCTTTTCAGCTGTTTCAGTCTGACCTCCACACTTACTCATCAGACTTAAATCTGAGTTTCAGAGGTTTCATTGGTCATCAGTACTTATCTGCATTTCTGACATCAGTAGTTGTAGCTACATCAGCTGTTGTGATTTCATCAGCTGTTGTAACTACATCAGCTGTTTTAACAAATAAAGTACTTCAGTACTTGTGAGGCATGTAGCCTTCAGTAGTTATAAAAACTACTGAGGGTAAAGGAACTCATCAGTACTTATATGTGACATGGTTACCAATGATCATCAGTACTTATTACTGAGATCATCAGTAGTTGTCACTTATTCTAGCTGCAGCATACCAAGCCTTAACACCAGGTTGTGGAAAGTTGAACTATCCAAAGGCTTAGTTAAAATGTCTGCAAGCTCATCAGCACTAGGAACAAATTTGGATCAATCAGACCTTTTTCAAAACAATCTCTAATAAAATGGTGTCTGATTTCAATATGTTTAGTCCTAGAGTGCTGGACAGGATTCTTGACAATACAAAGAGCTGAAGAGCTGTCCATTAACAATGGGGTCTTAGTCTCTGTTATGCCATAATCCAATAATTGGTTTTGAAGCCAGAGTACCTGAGATGTACAGCTTGCAGCAGCAATGTACTCAGCTTCAGCAGTTGATGTAGCAACTGAGGTTTGTTTCTTACTCTGCCAAGAAATCAAACAGTTGCCTAGGAATTGACATCCACCAGAAGTTGATTTCCTGGTCAACTTACACCCTGCATAGTCACTGTCAGAAAAAGCAACTAATTTACCAGAATGTCTAGTAGAATACCATAAACCTAGAGATGGAGTGCCTTGCAGATATCTAAAGATCCTCTTGACTGCAATCAAATGAGACTCCTTAGGTGCAGCCTGAAATCTAGCACAAACACATGTAGCAAACATAATATCTGGTCTAGAAGCTGTTAAGTACATCAGGACCCAATCATACATCTGTAAAGTGTTTCATCAACCACTTTACCTTTCTGATCTGTATCCAGTTGTGTGGTGTTGCACATGGGAGTAGAACAGGGCTTACAGTTTTGTAAATCAAATTTTTCCAAAAGATTTTTTGTGTATTTGGACTGATGAATGAAAATTCCATCAGCCTTTTGTTTGATTTGCAAACCCAGAAAGAATTGTAATTCTCCCATGGCACTCATTTCAAACTTTTGTTGCATCAACTTTGTAAAGGCATCACACAACTGTGGATCAGAGGATGCAAAAATAATATCATCTACATAAATTTGAACAAGTAGATTATGCTGCCCAGCTTTCTTAATGAATAAAGTTTTATCTATGGAGCCTCTAGTGAAATTATTTTCCAGAAGAAAGTTTGATAATGTCTCATACCAGGCTCTAGGAGCTTGTTTCAACCCATAAAGAGCCTTATCAAGCTTATACACCCAATTAGGATGTTTATTGTCCTCAAAACCTGGTGGTTGACATACATAAACCTCTTCTTTAATTTTCCCATACAAAAATGCACTTTTGACATCCATTTGAAAAACTTTAAGATTTTGATAAGCAGCATAAGCTAAAAACAATCGAATTGCTTCCAGTCTGGCTACAGGGGCAAAGGTTTCATCATAATCAATACCTTCTTCTTGTGCAAACCCCTGAACAACCAGTCTGGCCTTGTTCTTAACAATAAGCCCATTTTCATCAGTTTTGTTCCTAAACACCCATTTAGTGCCTATTGCACACTTACCTGGAGGTAGAGGAACCAGTTCCCACACTTGCTGTTTCTTGAACTGAAGAAGCTCAAGCTGCATGGCATCAACCCATCCATTGTCCTTTAAAGCAATGTGATAATTCTTTGGCTCTTGCTGGCTGATGAAGAGAGCATAGAAGCAGAAATTTGACAATTGACTTCTTGTTGATACGCCAGCAGTGATATCACCAATGATTTGAGACATAGGGTGATTCTTCAGATCTTGGTACACAATGAGATCAGTGCAAGTGTTTGTAGCAGGCTCAGCAGCAACAGATGGTGATGGTGAAGCATTTCCTTGAAACCAATCAGTAGATGGTAATTCAAAGGAAGTTGAAGTTGTAGAAATCTCATCAGCATTTGTTGTGGATTGTGCTGATGGAGCTACAGGAACATCAGGTCTAGCTGAATCAGGCAGTTGATCACTAAACTTGAAGAGGTGAGTACTACTATCATCATCATCATCAGCACCAGCAGTACCACCAGGTGGTGAACTGTTGACAGGAGCAACAGCAGGAGTTTGATAAGGAACATATTGCAGTATGTCCAAATCAAATATCTCCACAGGGCTTTGTGGAATCTTGTCCTTTGGAGATTCATTAAACTTAACATGTAGAGTCTCTTCAACCATCTTTGTTCTACAGTTGAAGACTCTGTATGCTTTGCAAGTTGATGAATAACCAACAAAGTACCCTGCATCCACCTTAGGATCAAATTTTTGGAGTTGATCCCGTGTGTTGAGAATGAAACAAGGACATCCAAAAGCTCTGAAGAATGAAATTAGAGGGGCCAAATGATGAAGAACTTCATATGGAGTCTTCATCAACCTCTGATTTACTAGAGCTCTATTTTTACATAGCAAGCTGTATTGACAGCTTCAGCCCAAAAAGTCATTGGCAGTCCAGAATCAGCCAACATGGACCTTGCAGCTTCAATAAGGGTCCTGTTCTTTCTCTCCACTACTCCATTTTGTTCAGGAGTTCTTGGAATGCTAAAATGCCTCTTGATTCCCTTTGAGAGGTAGAACTCATCAAGTGTATTGTTTCTAAATTCTGTTCCATTATCACTTCTAATACACTTGACTGAGAGGGAATACTGCTTCTCAACATACAACACAAAGTTGATAATCTTCTGAGCTGCCTCATCCTTTGAATGCAAGAAGAAAGTCCATACAAATCTGGAGTAATCATCCACAATTACCAGACAGTATTTCTTCTTAGCCATACTCATCACTCTCACAGGACCAAAGAGATCCATGTGAAGAAGCTGTAAGCAGGCAGTGGACTTAGGTTCTTCTATGGAGGGAAATGAAGCTTTGTGCTGTTTTCCTTTTAAACAAGCAGTGCAGTTATCTTCACATTTGAACTCCTTCATAGGCAGTCCCCTTACTAAACCATGGTTTATCAGCTGATTTATGTTTTTGAGATTAACATGACCCAGCCTTCTATGCCATAGAGTAGATTCTTGAGGGGAAGCCTTGGAAAATAGGCAAGGATGGCCTTTGAGATCTATTTTCTTGGAAAGATCTAAGGCATACACTCTTCCTGTCCTGTTGGCCTTTAGGAGAGTGTATTCATCCAACACCTTATCAATCAAACTTAGAACTTTGGATGACAGAATCCGACAGTTCTGACTGGTGAAAAGAGCAACATGGCCTTTGTCACACATTTGACTGACACTCAAGAGGTTGTACTTGAGATTTTCCACATGGTTAACATCATCAAACTTTATTTCCCCATTGGAAACAAAGCCTTTGCCGATGATGTAACCCTTTGCATCATTGCCAAATGACACAAACCCCTTCCTTCCTTGAGAGTAGTCATTAAGAAGTGATCTGTTTCCTGTCATATGCATGGATCCTCCACTGTCTACATACCAGATGCCTCTGTGGCATGTTGAAGAACCCTGCAAAACAAAACAAATTAGTTAGATTTTGAGACCCAAACCTTTTTGGTTTTGGGCCTGTTCACATCAACAGATGGTAAACTAACAGGTTTGTTGGAAACAACAGCCTGAGAGGAAGAAGATGGTGAAGAAGAGGAATCCTTTGGCTTGGACCTCCTTTTCTGTGGTTTCAACATAGGAACATCTAATTGGTTAACTCTTCCCAATAGATGTTGAACCATCATAACCAGCTGTGTCTGATTTTGTGATAAAGCTTTCAGCTCTTCAGACACATTAGCATTGGAGTTTGATAAGTTCCTATGTTGCACCTTCTTCTTTTGAGCTATCTCAGCTGTTACCTGTTTAACCCCTTCCTTTTTGGATTTCTTTTTGGACTTAAGGGTTACAGGATTTGATGTTGCTGGTACAAATGTGGCTTCAAACTCAGTTTTCATTTTAACCATTTTCTCTTTAATTTCCTCTTTATGTTTGAGTTTGGATCCTCTTTTGTACCAACAGTCATCTGTAAGATGATTGAACAAACCACATACTTCACATGGTTTCTTCTTCATCTTATGTTGATCATCAACTAAAGAGGATGAAACTACTGAAGACTTGCTCTTCAGTACTTTGAAGCATTATTTGCTTTCTTGACTTCCTCTTTAGTAGTCTTCAAACTCTTTCTACTGACAGTTTTCTTCTCTTCAGTGCTGACAGTAGTTGGAGTTTGAACTTCAGGTGTTAAATCTTGCTCTCCAGTCCTTTCAGGACTTCCAGAAATAACTCCTGAGTTGATCAACTCTTTGATCATGTGAGTGTCAGCAATGGAACCATCAACATCAGCTGATTGGTTCTGAGAGGGCTTAGTGCTGACTTCTACTTTTGATGATGCTCTATCAAAAAGTGAATCACATGATGAGGTGGATTGGTTATTGCTTTCTCCATCAGATTTCACTTCTGCTCTTGAAGCAAAATCTGTAGGAGGAGCAGTGTGATTATAACCAATGCCAAACTTCACATTGGAAGCAGATTGCTTACTAAGAAGCATTTCAAAACCTTTGCATGATTGTACCCATCGATCACACTCTACTTGGGTGACTGCAAGGGTTTCTTTGAGACTTCTCTGGTCTTCCAGAATAACCTCTAGCTTAGCCTTTTCATCATTTAATTGGCATTTAAGCTTATAAATCTCATCACTTTTACTATTAAGAGCAGACTCATACTCAGCTTTTCTTTTGGAAATGGTTTTCTCAAACTCAAGTTTTTGATTTATTAATGCTACATTTGCCTCTCTAATAGAGACAAAGGCAGCTATGCATGATTCAGAACATAACTTGGCTTTAGCCTCTGAAGATACCTGAGTTACCTGTGAAGATGATGCATTTGAGCAGGAACCCTCAGTAGACTCCAGAGCCATAAGTGCTAGATTCCCAAAAGGACTGTCACCACCATGTTGATCAGCACCTGTGAACAGTTGTTCATGACCAGACATGTCATCTGGCAAACTGCTCCAGTCAACAACTTCAGGGGTGAAGAAGCTATGTTGTTGAGGTTGAGGAGGTTGATGAGATGGTTGAGGTTCTGGTAGTGCATGAGGTTGTGATACCATAGGAGCTTGAACTTGACTGGTTTGTGGCATGTAATAACAAGGGTAAGGGTATGGCATTTGACCCTGAGGAACAAAATATGCAGGAGATTGTGGTTGAGAATGATGACTAGAATTGACAGGATGTTGCCCTTTGTTTTGTTGACTATTGCCAGGGAAAGTCACAAAAGGTGCAGAGGAATTAGATCCAGATGATCTACATTCTCTAGCAAAGTGTCCAAGCCTTTGGCATTTGTGACACCTCAACTTACTCTTGTCAAAACCAACTTTGGTTTTGCCAGAGAGTCCTGGGAACTTTCTTCCAGTTCTTTTGTAGAACTTCTGAGATCTGATATTTATCAAGGCCATTTGGCTCAAAATATCCATCTCTTCTAAGTCATCATCAGCAATCCCCTTGAGATCATCCATGATGAAGCATAGATTGTCATTATTACACCCAGTAAACTGACTATCAACACTCACAAATGCAGAATCAGAAATGTTTGAAGAGAAATCAATATGCTCATCATACTGGCATTCAGATGAAGCATATTCTGACTCATGACTAACCAAGGCAGTGTTGCCTGGTACAAAGTCTTCAGTGAGCTTACCAGATGAAGACAGTTTTGTTTTTGTTCTATCTCTCTCTCAAATGTGAGCAATTTCCCATGGAGTTGGGTGAGAGATAGTTTGTCCAAATTTGCACTGGAGCGTAGGACAATAGTATATGTGTCCCATCTCTCAGGCAGTGATCTGAGAAATCTGTTATTCATCTGGATATTGGTGTACTCATGTTTGACCATTTTTAATTCAGAGATCAAACAAGAGAACCGCTCAAACTGTTGAGTCAGTGTCTCACCCTTCCTATGAGAGAATGTCTCATATTGTTGGGCAAGGATCTCTCTATTATTTGCCAAGACCTCATCTGTTCCTCCAAATTGTTCTTTCAAGGCATTCCAGAGGTCATGGGCAGATTCATAATGCATTAGCCCAGAATAGATTTCATTGGGTAGTGCCATGGCCAGAATTCCATGGGCTTTTGCATCAATCTCAAACAATTTCTTATCCTCATCTGAGTATTGATCCTTCCTCTTCGGAACCATTTGATTGGTTTCCGGGTTATTCACCATAGGCTTGTGTGGACCATGTACCACTGATGTCCAACAACCTGAGCTGTTAACAGACAGGTGATGGAGCATACGTCGTTGCCATATGTTATACTCATTCCTAACCAGCATTGGAGGCTTGGTTGAGGAACCAGTATTGTGAGGATCATTGGAAGGAGTAGTCATTTTAGGTCCAAAACAATTTAATTCAAGCTTTTAAAAGATTTTACACAGACCACAACAGACTCAATGAAAAACCAAGAATAAATCTCAGGATGAATGACCAAAAACACAGAAAATTCAATCTCTATAACCGTTTCTTGCAAAAATGCTAATTCAATCAAACTTGGATCTTGAATAGCAGTTTCAATGATCAATTATTAGATCGATCAATGATTAACCTGCTCTGATACCATTTGTCAGGATCAGTGATCACAAGTTCGATGGATTAGAGTGTAATGCAGCGGAATAAGATCAAGAATTAGACAAATTGTAGCAAGAATTTGATATTTGTAAACAAATACGAGAGAATATATTTCTGTGACAAGGAATGTTTCAATTATACCAAATATTTCTGCTCAATCATTCACAAATTACAATAAGGTTGACACTCCTTATATAGAGTGCAATCACTGCTGTTATCACGGGATAGTGACAACTGGCAGATCTATTACAAAAATAACTAACACTTAACAAACTACTGAAATGTTCACAACTACTGAGAACATATCAGAGTGCTAAGTACAAAATATAAAACTACTGATAAGAAACTACTGAAACTACAACGACTGAAGAACAAGCTCTTCAGTCGTTTTACAAAACTACTGAAAACATAAAACTACTGAAAGTAAACCGTCACAACTACTGAAGAAGTCCTCTTCAGCTGTTATGACAACGTCTGATACTTGGTCTTCAGCACTTGTCTTCAGACTTTGTCTTCAGCACTTGTGTCTTCAGACTTTGTCTTCAGCACTTGTCTTCAGACTTTGTCTTCAGCACTTGTGTCTTCAGACTTTGTCTTCAGCACTTGTCTTCAGACTTTGTAATCAGTTGTTGTCTTCAGCTGTTGTGGACTTCAGCGGTTGTTGTGACGTCTGTGGGACTTAAAGGTTTTTCTGATCCGGCTCATTGGTTCTTTTGGTCCAACAAGTTCATTGACTCCACCTAGAAGAACTAGTGAACCCAAAGTTCAACCCATTAGCCAGTCGTTTGTTTATCTTAAACAGGCCTTACACAAATTTGGTTATGGAAAGAAAAGTCATCCTCTGTGTCTGTAATGATGACAAGAAGTCACCTGAGCTACCCTCACCTTCTAAGGGTCAATGGGTTGATTCATGATGTCTGATGCCTCTGGGAAACCAAGCCAGTAAAGGCTGGGTTCCTAACCTAAACTAATGCTTTAAATTGAATGTGCAGGATGTTCGCTACAGTGCTGAAACCAACACGTGGATTGTAGATAGCGGAGCATCCAGGCACATGACAGGAAACAGGGCTCTCTTATCAAACGTCAAACAAATAAAAGGAGGGCATGTTTCTTTTTCTGGTAACAAAGGAGGTTACATCATAGCTCAGGGAGAGGTTGGAAATAATAAAGTTAAGTTGATAAAGTGAACTACGTTCAACAACTTCAAAACAACTTACTTTCTGTTTCCCAATATGTGACAAAGGATTTAAGGTCATATTTGACAACAAGAAGTGTTATGTCCTAAAGAAAGACTATGTGATTCCGGAGGACCAAGTTTTGATGACAGCTTCAAGATATAAAGACCTTATGTTTTGGATCTCTCAACGGCTTCTACAACGGATCATGAAGTTCAGTGCTTCTTATCAAAAGCTACTGAGAATGACTCCATTTCCTGGCATAGGAGAATGGGACACATTAATCAACAGAAGATGAATCACTTGATCCAGAAGGATCTCGTGAGAGGAGTTAACGTCAAAAATTTCCAACTTCTGGATTTCTGTGTAGCATGCAAGAAAGGAAAACAGACAAGAAGTCTCATAAGGAAAAGAAGGTTCATTCTATCGAGCTTCCTCTTGAACTTCTTCACATGGATCTGTTTGGTCCAGTCAGTACAAAAAGCATTGCAAGTGACTTGTACTGTTATGTGGTTACTAATGACTATACAAGATTCTCTTGGGTAATGTTTCTGAAGTCCAAATCATAAACATTTGAGTCATTCAAGGAATTAGTAACCACATTGGAATCTCTCTACAAGCTGAAGGTAAGACAGGTACGCTCAGACAACGGGACCGAGTTCAAGAATCAGTGGATGGAGGCGTACTGCAAGGAAAAGGGAATTATGCACCAGTTCACTTCTGCCTACACGCCTCAGATGAATGGCGTTGCTGAGAGAAAGAATCGCAGCTTGATAGAGACAGCACGGACACATTAAATCGAGTTCTTGTAGTCAAGCGCCATGGCAAGACATGTTACGAGTTACTACAACAACGTAAACCTAAACTGGAGTATCTCGAACCATTTGGCGCGCCGTGCACACTTCTGAAGAAGACTCAAGAAGGAAAATTCAACGAGAAGGCTGATGAAGGTATCTTCCTAGGATACAACATACCAAACAAGAGAGTTTACAACAACTCAACGGGTTTAGTAGAAGTGTGGTGTAATGTTGATGTTCAGAGATACACCACACCACCTACTGGAAAAGGACCCGCTTACTTTTTCGACTATGATGGATTCTTCAAGTCCTTCAACATACCTATCTCCACTTCTGACGAAGAGTTATCTACAAGGATGATGTATGATATCTTGAATACACCCTCACTAGATTCAACATCATCGGGTTCACAGGGAGAATCATCTCACCACTGAGGGGGAGCACTCAAAGAAAGTGACTCCTCCTCAGAAGATGAAGCTGAAGAAAATGACCAGAATAATCAGGAGGGACAGGTATCAATTCCTGCAAGTACACAAGCATTTAACAGTGATGCCTCTTCGACTTCGGAACCTCAAACTCCTACTACCTCAGATGCAGAACCAATGTTCACAATCTTGACTCTGAGGTAGTTGTTCTTACCACTCCAGGATCACGTCTAAATGTCTATCATCCCCTAGACAATGTCATTGGGGATGTCAGATCAGAAGTGCAGACCAGAATCAGCTGATTATGCCTCGGTAATGGAAAATGGATACATTCATGACGGTGCTTATCTTGTTTTGTCTCGCAGGTTGAGCCAAAATACGTCAGTGAAGCACTGAATGATGAGGCATGGGTGAGTGCCATGCAAGAAGAACTTCTCAGTTCAAGAAGTTAGGTGTATGGACTCTGGTAGATAGACCTAAAGGTGCTAAGGTCATTGGCACCAAATGGGTATTGAAATGCAAGAAGGATGACCAAGGCGTCATTATCAGGAACAAGGCTCGACTAGTAGTTCAAGGATTTCGTCAAGTCGAGGGAATTGATTACAATGAAGTGTTTGCACCCGTGGCGAGGATGGAAGCCATCCGCATCTTCCTTACCTATGCATCGTATATGAAGATCAAAGTCTATCAATTAGATGTGAAGAGTGCATTCCTTCATGGTGAAATCCGAGAGACAGTTTATGTCAGTCATTCCGAGGGATTTGAAGATCCTTATCATCGGGACAGTGTTTACAAACTCGACAAGGCTTTATACTGGCTTCATCAAGCTCCAAGGGCCTGGTATGAGAAACTCTGACTCATCTTGTGAAACACGACTTTCGCAGGGAAGTCATTGACTGCACACTGTTTATAAGAAAAAGATGGAGACTTACTGCTCGTAGAGATCTATGTAGATAACATAATCTTCGGTTCAAAGAACGAAGAATTATGCAAAGAATTTGAAGCAGTAATGAAGTCGGAGTTTGAGATGAGTGCCATGGGGGAGATGAAGTTCTTTCTCGGGTTACAGGTGGATCAGACACCGAAAGGAATTTTCCCACATCAGACCAAGTATGTGGGAGACATTCTCAGTCGGTTTGACATGGAGAATGCTTCTGCAGCTGGGACTCCACTTGCTACAAACCATGATATAGCACCCGATGAAAATGGAGATCTGGTCGATGCAACCATGTACCGAGGAATGATTGGATCTCTCATGTACCTCACTGCCTCAAGTCCTGACATCATGTATGCTACATGTCTATGTTTTAGATATCAGGCTAAGCCAAAGGTTAACCATCTGATTGGGGTCAAAAGGATATTTCGTTATCTGAAAGGCACACCCACACTTGGGTTGTGGTATCCTCATGATGTTGACTTTGAGCTCACGGCGTATAGTGACTCGGATTACGGGGGCTGCAAGATGAATTACAAGTCTACATCAGCAGGGTGTCAATTCTTTGGGAGGAGATTAGTGACCTGGCAGTGTAAGATGCAGACCTCAGTTGCATTGTCAACCTGTGAAGCCGAATACGTTGCTGCTGCAAGTTGCTGTTCACAAATCATTTGGATTCAACAACAAATGCGGGACTACGGTTTAAATTTCTCTTCTACTCCTATTTTAGTTGATAACTCTGCTGCAATTGCAGTAACTAAAAATCCAGTACAACATTCTAAGACCAAACACATCGGTATAAAATATCATTTTATACGTGACTGTTTTGAAAAGAATTTAATCAATATGGTAAAGATAAATACTGATTTCCAACACGCTGACCTCTATACAAAGGCTCTTGACAAACCATGTTTTCTGTATCTGTTAGAGGTCAATGGCGTTAAAAAGAAAAGTGATGTCATTCCAGATGATGACCATGTGTAGTCCGATGCAGTTTAGTCTAATTTTTAAATTTTTGTTTTCATTTCCGTTATTTATTCTATTTTCTGTTTAAATTAAATACATGTTATTTAGCTGTCTATTCAAATCCTAAAAAATGTAAATCGGTTACGATTTTAGAATTTTAGGGGGAGAATAGGTCAGCCAGTAACATTTAAAAAAACGAGGGAGAAGGAGAGGCTAGCTGATAGAAGGTAGATCGTATCTGTGATACCGATTCAAATACTTTGGAAATTGATAGTACACAATAACAAATCAAGTGGGACTTTAAAAGTTTTTAATTTAGAAAAGATGCAAAATTCAAAGTATAAGTCTGTGTAGTCTGAGCAATATAAAAGGAAATATGATAGAAAAACTGGTAACTACTAAGGTAACACAACGAAAGTAGACCTAGAGGTTGCTAGACCACAGATGATATGTCGGTAGATTCAACACAATAGATGATTAGACCTGACTGGTGATCTCAAGATCAAACTAAGTTGTTCAACTGACTGTGTGCTCCCATCTTATCACTGGTTAACACAATCACCAATATTCCAATAAGGGGTAACGAGCAAGTAAACGCCACAAATGTGAGTGGATGACCATAAATAGAGTAAAGCATGAAAAAATGAAAAGCAAATGCTATCAAGCTAATAACTTATGTTGTTGGTGCGTTATGTGCAAAAGAAAATAAAGATGATCTAACAAGAAGATAGGTTGTGTGCCTCTCTGCTGTGCGATGGCACTAACCTGAGGATAAGCATAACCTAGATATTCTAGAATTCATTGTTGTTTGCCGCCTCTTTGCTATGTGATGGCACTGACCTGAGGATTGGCTTCTCTTTGAAAGCTCTAAGAATAGTCTCTTCTTGTCAAAATACCCGTAGACCGCTCAAAAGCTCCTGAGGAATGTTGATTACCATATAAGCGTGGGATCCACAAATGTTAGTTGAAATAATTAAACCTTAAACTATCACCAATCTGTGTCAAAAGTCTATGTATGGATTTAAGAGGACAAATATACTGACAATCATCGTGGCTACAATTCTTGAAAGTCCAAATCAATGTGGGAATTAATAGTACCAGTATGATTTCCTAAATTTGCTAATGACTCTGGATGAACACCAAGAAGTGAGCATCAAAAGGTTTTGTTAGCATGTCCCAAACGAATTGATTGTCTGTATGATTCCAAAATTAAATTGGTCCAGTTATGGTCAAACTAAATTGAAGCTGCCTATTCCGGAACCGAATCCAGTAGATTTCTATCATAGGATTTACCTCTCACAAAAAGTCAAAAACAAGTTTAATTTTTGTACTTCAGTTTAATTTTCTATTTATTTAGTCAATTCAGTTTGTTTGATATCGGACTACATCATGGAATTCAGTAAGGGAGTAAATCAACAAAGGGTCATGTCTGAGATGACCACATGTGCTTTCAAAGGGTAAACTTGGTCACGTCTGAGGTGACAAAGTGTTTAAAAGGATCACGTCTGAGGTGATCAAAAGTTTTTCAAGTTAAAATGATCATGTCTGAGATGATCAAATGTTCATAATGTTATTTCAACAGTTAAAAAGGGTTTAAATGTTAAATGGTCATAAAGGCAGAAAATTTCATAAGTATGACCCATTCGCACGACTGGACCATGAGTATGGACCAATCATGCGAATGGCTCATGCTCATGCATTAAATAGCCGAATGGACATGAGTATGAACCATTCACCCGAATGGCTTATCAGACTGATCCATTCGACCGAATGAGAGTGTGCGAATGAGTCAGTCGACCGACTGAGCTTCAGTCGGCCAAGTGAATGTGCGAATGAGAGTGTGCGAATGAGTCAGTCGACCGACTGAGCCTCAGTCGGCCAACTGAATGTGATCGACTGAGCCAGTCGCCTGACTGAGCTTCAGTCGCCGAATGAATTGAGCGAATGAGGCCAGTCGGCCGATTGAACTCAGATTAGTATTTAAAGGGCCATAGTCGATCGCATTATCCTCATCACTCCTCAATCGCCCCTATTTCGCACATTGTACCGTTACGTGCCCAAATTTCTTTAGACCTCGTTTATACATTCTTCTTGATCTTCTAACGTGCGTTTGCATTTATACAGGTATAAGAAAGTGAAATCTCACAGAAATCAGAAGAAATGATGCCCTAATTTGTGATATTCGATTGAAACAAGAACCGGACCTTAAATGACCAAATAACCTACTAAACTAAGTAACATGTTAAAAATAAGTCAATAGGTTATCAGTTGTGAGATTGCGAGTCTAAAGAACCATTAAACCACGTTTAATTACATGATTTGGTCAAGATTCGAACCTCAGCCGACTGAACAGTGGGTCATGCGACTGGTCGTCCGGATGAACTCCAATCGCATGATTGAGCCTTGCGATTGGGTCAATCGGCCGAATGCATTATGCGAATGAGCTCAGTCGGTCGACTAACAAATCGCAAGCTCAGCCAACAGATTGAACTCATTCGCATGATTCATTCACTCGAATGAGTTCAGTCGCATGATAGGACAACCGACTGACCTCAGTCGCATGATTCATTCGCATGAATGAATCAGAATGAATTCAAACAAGATACTTAGAACTGAATTGTGGTATGTGACTTTCTAATGTTTTTGTGTCTTGTGTTTCAGATCAATGGCTGATAGATGGTCTATCAATCCTAAGCACAATATATGTGCTCATCTAGACCATACTACTCGGAATGGTGCCGAGTTTACAGAGATTATTGCGTTTCTTAGGCGATCAAGGATCCACAAGGCCATCTCTACTCCATGTACTCCCTACAGGTCTTTACATCAGGCCTTCCGGGAGAATGCTTCTGTTGATCGTTCACGTGAACCATATAGCATACAGAGCTTTATTTGTTGCATGGATATTGAGATTACTGCTGCGGGATATTCAGAGAGTACTTGATCTGGGGGACGATACTGATCACCCCACCAGACTTCACCCGCTTATGGTGAGAGGATGTTTCCTGAGGATTAAGTACGCTGGGGACATCAACTCAGGTGTGCTCAACAAGAGCAACCTGTGTCCCCAGTGTATAAGTACTTAGCACATGTTTTCTGAAGTGTATTGCTTCCAGGAGGGGTGGGTTTGATGATCTTTCAGACCAGATTCAGAATGTCTATGTGGCACTGGTGCTGAACCACCCTTCAGCTTCTCGAGCATGATCTTCTCTACCTTGTGGAGAATCTGGAGGCAAAGGGTAAGGAGGGTTTTTGCATGTACCCCAGATTCTTGCAGCTGATCTTCAATGAGAAGCTGCCATCACTTCCTAAGGAGCGCCATAATGCTGTGGCTTAAAGATCATGGACGATACGACTCTGGGTCGTATGAGAGTGTACCGGGGTAAGCAGGTAAAGCCTCAGGTAAAGAGACTGATAGGCCATCTGGCCAATGAGAGGTACGTGGCACCTGGTAGACGTTAGTGGTGTCACGTAGACAGCGACTCAGATGATGAGCGGCTTACTGCTCCCAGAGCATGACTCTGATGATGATGATAGAGGGGATGCTGGAGATACCATGCCCACTCGACCAAGGGGCCCCACTACTGATAGTACATCTCCGGTATTTGCCCCCACTGGAGATATAGCAGAGTCGGCTGGGTTCCACCAGGATTTTATACCTGGTGAGGAAGAGGAAGAGTCAGATGATGAGCCACTAACACGGACTGTGGGAAGTAAAGTCGTTCCCACAGAACATGGGATCCGGGCGGTTGGTGAACGCCCAGGTGGATCGGGAGAGACTACTGCTGACCCTACATATGCTCCAGATCCCTCAAGCCGTGTTCTAGGGGGAGCATCCTCCTCGACAGGATCGAGGAAGAAGAGGATGGCTCAGCCCCACGGCATGAAGAAGAAGAAGCGTAGACTCACCTTCATCACCACCTTAGCCACCACCACTACCACCTTTACAGTCACACCTTCTGTTACCACAACCACCACCATAGCCACCATCCCTACCACCATTCCTCCTAACACCGCTACCACCCTTCCATCCACCCCCATATCATTCACACCTACATCACCACCACTATCATCTAGACCTAACCCAATCTTCACCACTGCCACCACCACCACAACTAGCCACCAAGCTGGGCCATCATCACATCCCACCCATCTATCTGGATCACCTTTACCTCCCAATGGGGTAGAGGAACAGCTCTCAGCACTCAACCGTATGGTGCTGAGGCTGCTGGCAGCCGATGACGAGAAGACAGCTCAGATTTGTCAGTTGACAGATCTTACAGCTGCACAATCCCAGCAGATTTCTCAGTAGGCTCAGCTGATTGAGCAGCAGGCACAGCAAATGGCTGCTCAGAGTCAAGAGATTGCACAACTCTAGGAGCATAAAGTTATATCAGCGAAGAAGATTGAGGAGTTGGAGGATGCCAAAAAGACTATCATGCTCAAGCTCAAAGGAACTAAAGATGAGCCTCTGTAGATAAAGGAAAGAGATGGTGATGACGATGGTGATGACGACGATGAGGATGAGGATGAAGATGAAGATGAAGATGAAGATAGTGATGATGATGAAGGGAATGATGAAGAAAAGACAGAGAAAAGGCAGAATGATGATGATGATGAAGGAGGAGATGTGTCACACCCCCGCTAAAAGTGGAAACACGGGGATGTAACGAGATCGGGATCGTCATAACACATGGTAAGCGATAGAGATGCAATATAATAAATGATGACAAGCGTGTCATGACGACACCCGACAACAAGGGGACTTGTGTCGTGTTTAGTCAATATTCACGACAACATAGCCATAAGCGTAAACATGGTAATATTCACATAACCAAATAAAGATGAAATTGTAATGTAAATTCCCACAACCCGGGAACAAGTATCAAAAGATTGTAATTGTTAATCAGACTACAACGTTGTTCAAAATAATTGTTTGTCAAATATGTTTAGTCTCAAAAATGCAGCCTAGGGTCTCCACTAACGCAGCACACCTAGATTCCTTATATTGCATGATCACCTGAAAAGATATGCTCAAAACGGTCAACAAAATTGTTGGTGAGCTCGCAGGTTTCAGTAATAAATAAGTAAGTGATGTTGTATATAGTAAGCGATGTGGAATACCGTGAATACAGTTATATAAACAAGTAAAATCACATGACAATGAGCTTTGCAACCAAACCTAGCGACGTACACAAAGATATTGTCGGAAGTATATTCACCCAAGGGCCCGTTCCTGGCCAGTGATGGTACCAACTAGTATACCAACGAACAAGGGTGGGGGTGTCAACCCAGTAGTACTACCAATACCTATCCGTCGGTTCCCACACTGGAATTAAATAGTTGCAAAGATAGAACCACACAGCAGACCCAAGCATGTATCAGATAAGTACTTGTAAAACAGTATCACATTGATTCCATGTATGTAAATTGTAAGTAAATTGTACAGCATTGAAAATAGGTGAGCATACTTTCCCCCAAGTTGTTTTTGATTGAAATATTGTATAAGCGTAAAATGGGGCCACGAAACTCACTTGTTAAGTGGTAAGTATGTATGATCAATGTATCCAAATGTCGAATGCAAATGAACGGTTCGTGTTTGACAGTTATTGTTAAGCATTAATGATATGAATGAAACATATAATATTGTTTGGTCGGTTCGGGTTGTATCGGCTGGGTCGCGTGTAACACACACAAACAGACACACGTACTAGATCTTATGTAGATCCAAGCACTAGACATTGTCGCCATTGCTATGATGATATGAGTGTAAAAGTTTCATTGTTATTGAAGAAGTATTAGTTAAACATCAGTAGTTATAAGTCGGTTGATAATTGTAAAATGTTAGTTTGACTTGATTTTGAATAGTATTTGTGGGCTTTTTAGCGTTGACTTTAATCTTTGTGGCCGACCAATGGCAACTGTGTTAATGTTACCTCAACATCACACGACTTACACACACCACGCACAAGAAGGAAATCACACACAACAACTACAGTTGCACGATAGGACCAGACGCACGACTCAACACTCCATTCGCACGAATCAACCCTCAATCGTGCGAATCAGCTTCATTCGTACGATTGAGCCTTCATTTGTATGACTAGCATTCAGTCGTACCACACAACACCCATTCGCACGACTCAACCTCCATACGCACGAATCAACCTTCAATCGTGCAAATCAGCTTCATTCGTACGATTGAACCTTCATTCGTGCGATTGGACTCCAGTCGTGCGATACACGCACAATCGCATACATTCATTCGGTCACCTGACTCAATCGCACGCATTCATTCGCACGCATGACTCATTCGCACACATACACACAGTCGCATGACTCAGTCGCACGACATACCCAGTCGCACAACTCAGTCGCACAATTGACTCAAACACATGGCTCAGTCGCACTACTCTTCCAGTCGCACTACTCAATCGCATGACAGACCCAGTCGCCTGGACAGCAGAATCACGACTGTTGACAGGCTGAGCAGCCTTCGGCTGCTCCAAACACGAGTTTTACACAACAAGGACTTCCAGAAACACTCTACATACATACACAAACAAGAAGCACACGCAGAAGGACCTCACACGCACCCACACGACCTCATGTGTTCGGGTTGAACCCGAACACCCGAAACCCTAGTTTGGACAGCTGTGAATAAGCAAGAAAAGGGACAACCAAAGTCGTCTACCTGCTAGAATGGAGTAGACTAGGCTGTAGATGAAGTCTAGTAGACGAAAACGAGACCAAGCGGGTCAGATTTGGTGCTAGAATGAAGAAAATGTGAAGAAGAGGATGAAGGAGATGAAGATGGAGAACTGGTTCTAGGGTTGGAAAAATGGGGCTATTTATACCCATTTCAAGTATGCAAAATGTCAAGTTTAGTCCCTGCACTTAACCCCCGAGTTTCCCAATTTGTTTCGGTTGAAAAAAAAAACGACTTTGTTAGGGTAATTATATTAGTTATAAAAATGTATTTAATGATATTTATAACTTAAAAATGGTTTTATTAGTGACGTTAATTTTATATAAAAATGATATGTTTGGCGGTTATGATGTTGAAAGTTATAAAGTTTTTAAGGATAGCATATGATTACAACGATAGCACAAGCACAACGATGATAAAGCAAGGATGATATCCACATAAAGAGTTAATAAAGATGAGGGATGATTGATCAAAGAATAGTTAACGGAAAACCTCGTTAATTGACGGACCTTAAGGTGAAGGATGTCACAGTATCCCCCAGTTGAGAGAATTTCGTCCCAAATTCAGCTGGAGTTAGGTCCAAGAGTGTCATCCTCGAATAGATGTGGATATTTGAGTTTCATCTGATCTTCTCGTTCCCATGTAAACTCTGGCCCTCGCTTTGAATTCCACCTTACGCGAACAATAGGTATTCTACTGCGCTTCAGTTGCTTGACCTTTCGATCCATGACCTCAATGGGTTCCTCAACAAAATGAAGCTTTTCATCAATCTTGATTTCCTCGATTGGCACGTGAAGGGATTAATCGGCCAAACACTTCTTGAGGTTTGACACGTGAAAGATATCATGCACACCGCTGAGTTCTTATGGCAACCTTAATCGGTAAGCCACTAGACCGATTCTTTCTGTAATCTCGAATGGTCCAACGTATCTTGGGGCTAACTTCCCTTTCTTTCCAAATCGAACGACTCCTTTCCAAGGGGAGACTTTAAGTAAGACTCGATCCCCAATGTTGAATTCTAGAGGCTTCCGACGATTGTCGGCATAGCTCTTTTGGCGATCTCTAGCAGCTTTTAGTCGGTCTTTGATTTGAAAGATCTTGTCAGTTGTTTCTTGAATGATCTCTGGGCCTATTAATTGACTTTCACCGATCTCGGCCCAACAAACGGGAGATCTGCATTTCCTTCCATACAACGCTTCGAACGGGGCACACCAAATGCTTGTATGGTAGCTGTTGTTGTAAGAGAACTCAATCAACGGTAGATGAGCATCCCAACTACCACCAAAGTCGATTACACACGCCCTCAACATGTCTTCTAGTGTCTGTATAGTTCGTTCACTTTGGCCATCTGTCTGAGGGTGATAGGCGGTACTCATATCTAATCGAGTGTCCATCGCTCTCTGTAATGTCTGCCAAAATCATGAAGTAAATCGACTGTCCTGGTCGGATATGATTGACACTGGTACTCTATGTCTTGTCACGACCTCTTTGATGTTCAATCTCGCCAACTTATCCATTTTGTAGTCTTCTCGGATAGGCAAGAAATATGCTGATTTCGTCATTCGATCCACTATAACCCATATCGAGTCATGCCCGCTGCTTGTTCTAGGGAGTTTGGTAATGAAATCCATAGCTATTTCTCCCATTTCCACTCGGGAATTTCAGGTTGCTGTAATAATCTTGATGGTTTCTGATGTTCAGCTTTAACTTTCGAACATGTCAAGCATCTGCTGACGTACAAGGCAATGTCTTTCTTCATGCCTGGCCACCAGTACAGATCTTTAAGATGGTGATACATCTTATCCGCACCAGGATGAATAGAATATCGCATTTTGTGGGCTTCATCCATGACTAAGGTACGTACACCTCCCCATCTGGGTACCCATATGCGATCCATGAAGTACTGTATACCATCATCCTTGCAAATCATCTGTTTGTCTAACCCTCTGAATTCTTCTCCCGCAAGGTTTTCTTCTTTCAATTCCTCACTTTGTGCAATTTGGATCTGAGCTTGCAAGTTCGTTTGAATAGTCAATCCTAACGCTCGAGAACGTAGTGGTTTCACGCGTTCTTTACAGCTTAAAGCATCAGCCACCACGTTAGCTTTCCCCGGATGATACCGGATTTCACAATCGTAGTCACTAAGAAGCTCTACCCAATGTCGCTGACACATATTAAGTTCCTTCTGATCCAGGATATGTTGGAGGCTCTTATGATCTGTGTAGATGATGCATTTGGTTCCATACAGGTAATGTCCCCAAATCTTGAGTGCAAATACTACAGCGCCCAACTCAAGATCATGAGTTGTATAGTTCTTTTCGTGCACCTTAAGTTGTCACGAAGCGTATGCAATCACCTTATCCTTATGCATTAGCACACATCCCAATCCTTGATGTGAAGCATCGCAGTACACCACAAAATCATCAGTTCTGTCTGGGAGGGATAGTATAGGCGCGTTACACAACTTCTCTTTCAACGTTTGGAACGCTTGTTCTTGTGCATGTCCCCAATCAAACTTCTTGTCTTTCTGAGTAAGCACGGTTAATGGCTGCGCGATCTTTGAAAAATTCGCGATGAAGCGACGATAGTAACCGGCCAATCCAAAGAATTGTCGTATCTCTGATGGTGTCTGGGACGCGTCCTATTTCTTCACTGCTTCGATCTTGCCGGGATCTACATGAATCCCATCCTTGTTAACCACATGACCCAAAAACTTCACATCCCGCAGCCAAAATTCACACTTCGAGAACTTGGCGAAAAGTTTTTCTTCCCGTAGCAGTTCCAGAATTTCCCGAAGGTGTTCTTCATGATCCTCTTTCGATCGGGAGTAGATAAGTATATCATCTATGAATACGATCACAAACTTATCCAAGTAAGGTTTGCACACCCGATTCATTAGATCCATAAACACAGCTGGTGCGTTAGTCAGCCCGAACGGCATGACCAAGAACTCATAGTGCCCATAACGAGTCCTAAACACTATCTTCGGTATGTCATCCTCAAAAACCCTTAGTTGATGATATCCAGAACGAAGGTCGATCTTTGAGAAATACGAAGCTCCTTGCAGCTGATCAAACAGGTCGTCGATCCTGGGGAGAGGATATCGATTCTTCACGGTTAACTTGTTCAACTCACGGTAATCGATACACAAATGTAATGACCCATCCTTCTTTTTGACAAATAATACCGGTGCTCCCCACGGTGAATGACTCGGTCAAATAAAACCCTTCTCCAGTAGCTCTTGTAACTGACTAGATAAAACTTGCATCTCGGATGGCGCTAACCGATAGGGCGTCTTTCCTACCGGTGTAGCTCTAGGAACCAACTCTATACGAAATTCCACCTGTCGTGGAGGAGGCAAACCAGACAAGTCATCGGAAATACATCTGGGTAATCCCGTACCACTGGAATATCTACTAGTTTCCTCTCTTCGTCCTTCTTTTCAACCACATGAGCCAGAAAAGCGTAGCACTGCTTTCGTAAACTTCGGCGTGCTTTCATGCAGGAAATAAGCTTTAAGTTCCTTCCCGGTCGTTCTCCCTGAATCTTGAGTACCTCTCCGTTTAGCATGGGAATTCGTACTACTTTGTCCCGACAGACAATCTCTGCTCCGTTTTGCGACAACCAATCCATACCCACAATCACATCAAAGCTTCCTAGCTCGAAGGGTATCAAGTCTATATCGAAGGCATGGCCCTCCAACGTTAACGAGCACTTCCTAATAATCTTACCGGCCTGAACAACTCTACCATTGGGCATTTCTACAGAGTAGCTAGTTTCTAGCCTACTAGGACTCAAATCAAGCAATTACACAAACTCAGAAGATATAAAGCTATTGTCTGCT
The DNA here is from genome assembly GCA_025215565.1 of Flaveria ramosissima. Taxonomy (NCBI): domain Eukaryota; kingdom Viridiplantae; phylum Streptophyta; class Magnoliopsida; order Asterales; family Asteraceae; genus Flaveria; species Flaveria ramosissima. Next base: position 39,699,179 of record CM046031.1, read on the forward strand.
CCAGTATCAAATAATATAGATGCGAAGTGATGATTGAGTAAGTGCATACCCGTGACAACATTCGGGTCCTGACGAGCATCGTTGGCTCCAATGACGAATGCACGTCCCCGAGCTGCATTCCCTTGATTGGTCGGGCCTTGATTTCCAGCTATAGCCATCACCTGCTGCTGGTTGTTCCCTTGCTGACCCGGTTCCCGATTCAGCCAGGGGCACATGTTACTGTATGATCAGGGCTTCCACACTCATAACAAGCCCTTGCATTCCGGCGGGGTTAACCACGTTGACCGGTGCCACCAGATTCGGTGCTGTTCTACAGTCTCTCGCCAAATGCCCCGGGCGTCTACAGTTCACGCACACCCGGCACTACATTCCTGGGGGATGATGATAGTTGCACCTGTCACATTTGGGGTGCGGCCCCACATACTCTCTCTTGCCCTGAGTCACGGCCACAAAATTTCTGGTCGTCTTGGCCCTCTTATCAAACTTCCCGGCACTCGACTGGCTCGTTTCCCCAACATACTTTCTCTTTTCTGATCCTCTGCCCAAAACCCCGTTCTCACCATTTCATTAGTCAAAGCGCTAGCCTTCAGAATTACGCTCTGGATAGTAGGAGGAGCAGCTGCTGTAACCATTGCTCGAATTTGAGGCGCAATTCCCCAAATATACCTCTCGATTCTCTTTGACTCCGGCGTGACCAGATGCGGAACCAATCTTGCCAGCTCATGAAAACGGTCAGTATACGCTGCATGCCCGGCCCCCACCATAGCAAGATTCCAGAACTCATGCTCCAATTTCTGCATCTCGTTGAGGGGGCAGTATTGCTTGGTGATCAAAGCTTTAAACTCGTCCCATGACATCTGCATCGCAGATTCTCTTCCTCTAGCTTGAACCTGGGTGTTCCACCAGGTTAGGGCCTTGCCCTGCAATGAACATGTGGCATATTTGATTCTCTGGCTGTCGAGGCACTCACTGATGTCAATCACTGCCTCCATCTTTTCTAGCCACCTTGTTAGGGCTATCGCCCCACCTTTCCCATCAAATTCTCTCGGTTTGCAAGCCACAAACTCCTTGTACGAACACCCCCGTCTGGCATTAACAACCCCAGTCTTAATACCGGTTGTACCACCATTCCCGGTCTCGTGATTGCTTTCATTTCCGGTCGGGTTTCCATTTCCCACTTTAGTTTCGATCCCACCTTGAGCTCTTTCTCCATTATCTCCATTATCATTGCCACCGTCCCCGTGGGGGTGGTGTTGCTGCAGTGCATCGCTCACTTGGGCCATGATAGTAGGAATCAGTGCGGCCAACTGTTGAGCGATCAGAGCTGTCATATCAGAGTTTTCTGTTTCCTGATTGTTACTGGCAGGACCATCATTTGTTCTTGGTGCTCTACCTCTGCCTCTACCTCTGCCCCTTGGGGCTTCACTCCCGCCACTATTGCTACGGGTAACACTTCGAGGCGGCATTTTCTAATCATAAAAATAGTAAACACGTAAGCTTAAATCATTTCAAAGTGTATTATCCATAACACTCATCAAGTCCAGTATTCCAAGTTAATATCACACTTATTGTCATCACACATCGCATGCAATTCGTGTAGTTCTCACACCATGAATTGGTAATGTCTCAACAATAATCCTTCATAACAGTTGTAATCCCATGTATATAATCACGTTTAGTCTAGCGGAGGTTGTCTATCTCTTCCTCTTTCGAGGTTTCAGACATAACCTCCTCAGGGTTAATCTTAATGTCCAAGGTCAAGCGCAATAGCATGATCTGTGAAGATCTCTTCGGGTTTAATACCCGGATTTGATAAACCAACTCGGCGCGCAGAGGGAACGGAAGATCCAATAGAAGCATCCCATAAAAGAGTGAGCACAAGGGCTCTCTCATAGGGTGAAGGATCACATAACAGATAGATGAACAGATCAAGTAACGAGGAACACATACACGATATATAAAATGCATACAGATCCTAGCATGCAAATCTACATGAAGGTTCCTAGGTTATAGTCTAGGTCAAGCGTATTGCCTAATTCTCTATAACCAATGACTCTGATACCAATCTGTCACACCCCCGCTAAAAGCGGAAACACGGGGATGTAACGAGATCGGGATCGTCACAACACATGGTAAGCGATAGAGATGCAATATAATAAATGATGACAAGCGTGTCATGACGACACCCGACAACAAGGGGACTTGTGTCGTGTTTACTCAATATTCACGACAACATAGCCATAAGCGTAAACATGGTAATAATTTACATAACCAAATAAAGATGAAATTGTAATGTGAATTCCCGCAACCCGGGAACAAGTATCAAAAGATTGTAATTGTTTAATCAGACTACAACGTTGTTAAAATAATTGTTTGTCAAATATGTTTAGTCTCAAAAATGCAGCCTAGGGTCTCCACTAAGGCAGCACACCTAGATTCCTCAGTTTGCATGATCACCTGAAAAGATATGCTCAAAACGGTCAACAAAATTGTTGGTGAGCTCGCAGGTTTAAGTAATAAATAAGTAAGTGATGCTGTATATAGTAAGCGATGTGGAATACCATGAATACAGTTATATAAACAAGTAAAATCACATGACAATGAGCTTTGCAACCAAACCTAGCGACGTACGCAAAGATATTGTTGGAATATATTCACCCAAGGGCCCGTTCCTGGCCACTGATGGTACCAACTAGTATACCAACGAACAAAGGTGGGGGTGTCAATCCAGTAGTACTACCAATACCTATCCGTCGGTTCCCACACTGGAATTAAATAGTTGCAAAGATAGAACCACACAGCAGACCCAAGCATGTATCAGATAAGTACTTGTAAAACAGTATCACGTTGATTCCATGTATGTAAATTGTAAGTAAATTGTACAGCATTGAAAATGGGTGAGCATACTTTTCCCCCAAGTTGTAAATGATTGAAATATTGTATAAGCGTTAAAAAGGGCCACAAAACTCACTTGTTAAGTGGTAAGTATGTATGATCAATGTATCCAAATGTCGAATGCAAATGAACGGTCAAACACCTATTGACAGTTATTGTTAAGCATTAATGATATGAATGAAACATATAATATTGTTCGGTCGGTTCGGGTTGTATCGGCTGGGTCGCGTGTAACACACACAAACAGACACACGTACTAGATCTTTTGTAGATCCAAGCACTAGACATTGTCGCCATTGCTGATGATATGAGTGTAAAAGTTTCATTCTTATTGAAGAAGTATTAGTTAAACATCAGTAGTTATAAGTCGGTTGATAATTGTAAAATGTTAGTTCGATTTGATTTTGAATAGTATTTGTGGGCTTTTTAGCGTTGACTTTAATCTTTGTGGCCGAACAATGGCAACTGTGTTAATGTTACCTCAACATCACACGACTTACACACACCACACACAAGAAGGAAATCACACACAACAACTACAGTCGTACGACAGGACCAGACGCACGACTCAACACTCCATTCGCACGAATCAACCCTCAATCGTGTGAATTAGCTTCATTCGTACCATTGAGCCTTCATTCGTATGACTAGCATACAGTCGTACCACACAACACCCATTCGCACGACTCAACCTCCATATGAACGAATCAACTTTCAATTGTGCGAATCAGCTTCATTCGTACGATTGAACCTTCATTCGTGCGATTGGACTCCAGTCGTGCGATACACGCACAATCGCATACATTCATTTGGTCACCTGACTCAATCGCACGCATTCATTTGCACGCATGACTCATTCGCACACATACACACAGTCGCACGACTCAGTCGCACGACATACCCAGTCGCACAAATCAGTCGAACGATTCACTCAGACGCATGGCTCAGTCGCACGACTCAATAGCATGAAAGACCCAGTCGCCTGGACAGCAGAATCGCGACTGTTGACGGTTTAAGCAGCCTTCGGCTGCTCCAAACACGAGTTTTACACAACAATGACTTTCAGAAACACTCTACATATATACACAAACAAGAAGCACACGCAGAAAGACCTCACACGCACCCACACGACCTCATGTGTTCGGGTTGAACCCGAACACCCGAAACCCTAGTTTGGACAGCCGTGAATAAGCAAGAAAAGGGACAACCAAAGTCGTCTACCTGCTAGAATAGAGTAGACTAGGCTATAGATGAAGTCTAGACGACGTAAACGAGACCAAGCGGGTCAGATTTGGTGCTAGAATGAACAAAATGTGAAGAAGATGATGAAGGAGATGAAGAAGGAGAAATGGTTCTAGGGCTGGAAAAATGGGGCTATTAATACCCATTTCAAGTTTGCAAAATGTCAAGTTTAGTCTCTGCACTTAACCCCCGAGTTTCCCAATTTGTTTCGGTTGAAAAAAACGACTTTGTTAGGGTAATTATATTAGTTATAAAAATGTATTTAATGATATTTATAACTTAAAAATAATTTTATTAGTGACGTTAATTTTATATAAAAATCATATGTTTGGCGGTTACGATGTTGAAAGTTTTAAAAGTTTTTAAGGATAGCATATGATTACAACGAAAGCACAAGCACAACAATGATAAAGCAAGCATGATATCCACATAAAGAGTTAATAAAGATGAGGGATGATTGATCAAAGAATAGTTAACGGAAAACCTCGTTAATTGACGGACCTTAAGGTGACGGATGTCACAAGATGCAGCTGCATCTGCCTCAGCTCAGGGTGAAGAAAGACGTTCGAAGAGAAATCAAGACCAACGAGCTTCTTCTTCTTCTGGCTCACCTACTGATGAACCAGCTATTCAGGACAAAAGTAATGATTAGACGTTTATGTAATTAATTGCTTTTGTACTTGAATCATGTATTAAACTTATGTACTTAATGTTTATATAATGTTAATGTGTTACTGTCCTGATTATTAACTAATGTTTAATGTGTTACATGTTTAAATCAAGCAGATCCAAACTTTCAAAGGGACGAATATGATGTTGCTCCCCTTCAGCAGGTCAAGACTCAACTGACTATGATTCTTGATCTGCAAGGGATCGTCAGGAGATCAGTGAGTTATACCCCTGAAGAGGGGGAAATAATTCATGATCTTACAAATGAGCAACTGGCTGAGATGTTCAAGCTGAATCATGATGAGATTATCAAGGATGCTCTAACTTTTGAGTCTACCGGTGACGAAGAGCTGAACAACATTGATGAGATAGAAATAGAGGATGTCATAGCAGAGCATTATCCTGAGTATGCTGACAACGAGGGAAATGTGGTTCCCAATCTGGGTGAATCCCTAGTCAGTAATACATTTGAGATATTGGATCAGATGGAGCAAGAGTCTGAGAAGATTGAAGAACAAACCCAAGCCTCAAACGCCGATGTTGATATAAGAAAGGCTGAATGGGCTGCATGTTTCGAGGAAATCCGAGCCCAACGCACTGCTCCTAAACAGAATGTCTACACCAAACTCTACAAAGTGAAGAAATAGGGAAAATGGATACCATCAGGGTGTTTGACCCGATGTGGCTCACTAACCTGTCTGCTGATGATGTATACACAATGTACAAGTGGCCACTGTTCTATGACACGCAAGATATTGTACAAGCCCTCCAATTCCAAAATGTGATACGACTCTGCTTTGCGTTTGAGATACACGCAGGACTCACAAGAGAGGAGAAGTACAAGAAGTATGAAGAGGTGATGCAGAAGGTATGACATTAGATAGATCTAGGTCCAAGGGGGAGTTTGTTGATACATATGCACCTAGATCCTGATATGAATGTAATATGTCTTGATTGTCTTACACTTATGTAATGGTTGGGTTATTAATGAAATGAGAATGTTTGGTTGTGATTTATAATGTTTAATATTTCGATAATGAGTTGATATTGACTTGATTATATAGGTTTGTGATTGTTTGAATTGATACACATAATGTTATATTAATGAATACATTCAAACATAGCAATATGAAGTTCTCATTCGAATGTCCCATCCGAATAGACCATACGCATGAACAACTTCAGGCGAATGACTCAGTCACACGACTGAACCAGGAGACTGGATCAGTCGTATGAATGTAACATGAGATTGGCTCAGTCGCACGACTGAACACTCAGTCGTGTGAATGGATCAACTGCATGGCTCAATCGCACGACTGAACCATACTAATGATTCAGTTGCCCGAATGAGCAACCCTAACCTATAAATACCACCTAATTCGTGGAAAAACGTAAGCATTGATTCCAATTCGACTCCAGACGTACCCTAGCCGTCTTGAAGCCTCTAAGTTCGTACTCCAAGTTCATAGAACGTTGTAGATCGATTCCTAATCAATTCTTGACGTTAGATTCAGTCCGTTATTGTTTCTACGTGCGTTCTCACTGATTGGATCGCCAATCAAATAGGATTCCGCACTATTTGGTTTGGTTAACACGTTAATTAGTTGGTGTTTCGTTCAAATACCAGATCCTAACAGAAAAGAATTTTTCAAAGCAGTTTCTTGTTGTTTTATCTTTACAATTTATAATAGAATCATTCACAACCTCATTCATACAAGCATTTGAAATATCATCATTACATCTGAAATCATTCGATAAAGAAGTGGAACAACCACTTGAACACAAGGAGTTAATGTCTGAGACAGACATTTGAGAAACAAAAAAGTTACTTAAACTAGAACTATTAGCTAGAACAGATTGTTGAGGTTTAGGTGTACTAAGACTATAGCATCCAAGTCCACTCGTCGGTCCATAATCATACTCCTCACGTACTTCCTTAGGATTAACACCTTCTAAACCTGCAAACAAATTGTTAGCATCTGCTTGAATGAAATCATTTGAAGGATGAGGAATTGACACTAGTGAATAACTGTAAGTACTAAGAGGAGGGTAAACTGAAGCATTTTCATAACCCAAACCTGTTTTAATCCTAGCGCCCCATTGTGATTTACACAAATAGTCATGTTTCATCCCCGATTGTCCACTTATCAAGTTTTGACTGAAGTTTACTTGTTTCAAAGTCAGCAAGAGCAACTCTTTCAGTCAAAGTATTTATTTCAACATTTCTTACTAAAAGAATTCTTTTTAAAATGCGATGAGGAAATATGTATTGATAAATCCTGATTTGTTGCATAACAGACCTAGATTAAAATCCCATTGCTTTAGATGTGGTAAAGATGGTCATGTAGTTGAAAACTGTCATGAGCTTTATCACAGACATGTACATAAGAATTCTTTTGGCAGTAGATTAACTCATCTTGTTAATAATTTCTTTTGCAAAAGATCTTCTATCCCAAAACCTAAAGTTGTTCAGACATGGGTTCCAATTTTAACAGTTAAATTAATCATTCTATTTTTGCAGGAGTCGTCCACTAAAGCTGTAAATAATTTTTGGCATGTTGATAGTGGATGCTCTAGACATATGATCGGGTTGAAATATTTATTGACCAATTATCGTATAATCAATGGAGGATATGTGGCTTTTGCTGGTGACAAAAAAGGTGCTAAGATGATTGGTCAAGGCGAGGTATCAAATGGATCACTCACTTTGGAGAAAGTCAATTTCATGCCAAAGCTTGCATTCAATCTTTTGAGCGCCTCTCAGATCTGTGATAAAGATATTCCGGTTTTATTTCTCTCAAATGAATGTTTATTTCTGAGATCCGGGTTTAATATTTCTAACGAGATGGTGCTCATGCGAGCTTCGAGAAAGAATGATACCTATCTTCTTGATATGGGATCTAAAGAATCAACTTCAACTGTCACTTGCCTTATATCTAAAGCTTCATCTTCTGAATCATTTTTGTGGTGTCGCAAATTGATGATGTTAATTTCAAAAATATTAACAAATTGGTTAAAAACAATCTTGTTAGGGGATTACCATTAAAATACTTTTCTGTTGTTGAGAAATGTATGGCCTATGACAAAGGAAAACAACATAAGAAACCTCATAAACCAAAACTTGAGAATAGTATTTCAAATCCCCTCGGGTTGTTGCATACTGATTTGTTTGGCTCAATCAGTGTAAAGTCAATTGCTAAGAAATCTTTTTGCCTTGTTGTTACAAATGATTTATCCAGATATTAATGGATGAGGTTTTTAGCTCATAAAGGAGAAATAGCGGAAGAGTTGCAGAAGTAAATTCTATCAATTGAAATGATAAGCAAGAGGAAGGTCATGGCTATTCGAAGTGACAACGATACCGAATTCAAAAATCACATCTTTGATTCCTTCTATGCAAATAAAGGAATTTTGAGAAAATTCAGTGCAGCAAGAACACCTCAACAAAACGGTGTTGCTGAGAGATAGAATCGCACACTAATTGAAGCTGCTCGTACCATGTTGATCGAATCTTCTTTGCCAATTATTTTGTGGGCTGAAGCGGTGAATTGTGCATCATATGTCCTCAATCGTGTTTTGATAGTGAGGGATAAAATGAAGACTCCTTATGAACTGTTTCATAAAAGGAAGCCATTGATTTATTTCTTTCATCCATTCAGATGTTCCTGTACCTTGCTAAACACTCATGCACAAAAGATGAAATTTGGAGCTGTGTCGGATGAATGTTAATTCGTTGGTTACTCATCGTCTCGGAAAGCTTATCGGGTGTACAACAAGAGAACACGTCTAGTGCGGAGTCATTCTATGTCGACTGGAAGGAATCTAATTCTTTAGATGCCAGAACAGAACCTGCATGGTTCTTTGACTCGAATACTTTTTTCAACTCCTTTAATCTTCTAGTTTTTGATGATGATGAGTCCTTCTCCAATGTTCAAACGAACATTATTCCTCCAAATCATTTACCTCAAGTTTTTACCAATTCATCATCTGACCATCCACCCTCAGTTGACCTTCCATCTTCATCTTTATTTGACATTCCACCCCCACCCGTTTCGACATCTATTCCTTCAACACCAACCTCTACTCAATCTCAAACTTTTCCATCATCCCAACCTGCTCAACACCTTCTTCTCCATTATCTACACAATCTCAATCAATCAACCTACCTCAATCCAATACACTACCTTTAACCATTGATTTTAATCATTGAAAGATCATCTCATGATAACATCATTGGATCCATTATTAATGGTGTGAGGAAGCAGACTCAATATTGATTAACATATGCTTATTCTCTTGTTTCATATCCCAAATTGTTCGAAAGAATGTTCATGCAGCTCTTTAGGATCCTTGTTGGTTGAGTCCATGCAATTGGAACTTCAACAATTTAGGAAACTTAAAGTGTGGACGCTTGTTGATCTTCCTCCAAACAAATGCCCAATTGGCACAAAATGGGTGTTCAAGAACAAACCCGATGATCGTGGCATTGTGGTAAGGAATATGTCCAGGTTGGTGGTTCAAGGATTTGCTCAAGAATAATGGACTGATTACACGAAAGTCTTTGCTCCAGTAGCTCCATAGTCCTCCACTATTTTACAATAAACAAATAATATTAATAATAATATAATAATAATAATTTGAAATTTCTCTTATCTTATTGATTCATAGAAATTTTAGGGGAGAATAACACAAGATTACCTGTCTTTCTGGTAGAACTCTCTGAAAAAAAGTTCTTGTTGCCTGAAAGATTTGAAGAAGGTCAATAGTATTGTGTTGGGATATGCATGATAGGCTCATCCAGAATGCGAAGTAGACAGTGATCTTGTGGCTAAACTAATAGGATAAGAAACTTATTGACATCCCCTTGACATTTTGGCCTTCACAAAGTTACAAGTCCTTGTCCATAATGGATTGAGAAAGTGACATCACTACTTTGATGTTTTTCAAAAACAATTCCATGTTCCCCTTCCCTGTATACTCAATAGTACTACTTGCTAGCTCTATTTGTGTCAAAGAAGTTTCTTGTTGTATACTATTACATGCTTATCTCCTCTGCTATGTGCGAACATTGACCTAGAGTGATGATCTCCTATGTTATACGTAAGTATAGACCTGGAGCTCTCATCAACATGTTATGATGATCTTCTTTGTTATACATAAGTATAAACCTGAAGCTCTCATCAATCAAGCTCAAAATGATCATCTCCTTTGTTATATGTGTGTATAGACCTGGAGCTCTCATCATTTGAATATTATAAGGTTTATGCTTCTTATGAAATGATCTTTGTTGTGCTCACCATGGGATAATCAAGCAGAGTTTATCATATTGTTCAATATATCATGAGGACAGGATGAGTTTCTTTGCCAAATGTCTGTGGGGATCGAGTCACTTAAGTCTTCTTTAACCTAACTGCAAAAACATGATAATGGAAGCCCCAAGTTACTCGTTGAAAAGAAGAAGGCATGGGTTTAAAAGGACAGTATATCATCAATCCCGCCAAACTCTGATTTTCAGGAAAACCTCTTCAGCTTATCGTATCTCAATATCCTTTTATCTTCCTTATCTTTTTCTTAGCTTTGTGAAATATTGTTAGGTCTTGTGGGGCATTTTTGTTTCTTATTTCTCTTTTTTGTCTTTTTCTAAAATTTTGTTCTAAACAATCAAATACTAAAAAGAAATAGAAAACTTTAAGTTTTTGGATTCCAGCGAAACTATTGTTTCGCTCGTAGTTTCAGAGAGCGAAACTATAGATTCGCCGGTACTTTCGCTCATTTTAGAGCCGTTTTTTATCTAAATTTTTACCGGGCGAAACTATAGTTTCGCTTGTAGCGAAACTATGGGCTATATAATGGGTAATGCGAAATTATCAGCTCATTTTCGCACCACCCATTACTCTTTCGTCTCGGAGCCCTAATCGACTCTTCCGAACCTAATCAACCATTTGTGGTTTTTACACCTTCTGGATGTTGATTTAAGACTTAGGTGGCTGTTTCGAACCGGTGTATATCCTTTAATCTGGGTTTCATCAGCTTTAAAATCGTCTATTTGATTGTGTCGGTTCAATACCTTCGCAGTTCTTTCTGCGAAAGTATTGATTCTTTTTGCGAATTTGAATGAAAGTTCACTTGTTTTCAGCGAAACTGTAATCTTATGTTGTCAGTGCGAACATGACAGTTTCGCCTGCTAGAATTCAGATGCCGAGACTATAGTTTCAGCGTGCCGAAATTACTCTTTCGGCTGGCCGAAACTACAAAGTGATTGTCTGCCGAAATTATACTTTCGCTTGCCGAAACTACAGTTTCGGCCAGCGAAACTATAGTTTTGTCTGACGATACTAATTGTATTTTACTTTAAATTTATTCTTTTAATTTTCTTTCTTTATTATTTATCTTTTTACATCATTCTAACTTATTTTATCTACTTCTTTTCATATAAATGGCCAACTTAAAATTTGACGAAAGGAACAACATTACTGCTATCTTGGATGATCAGAATCCATAAGCTGCTGGATTCAAAGATTGTATTCGTTGGCTAAGGAACTCGACCATTGCTTATGCCATTTCTTATTCACCGACGATATACGATCTTCACATCAGAGAATTTTGGAGAACAGCTAAGTATGATACCAGGGCTAATCTTCAGGATTGTAGCTAGAGGTTTGGAGAATGATATTTCTATCACTGTGGAGGGTATTGCTCGTGTGTTGAGACTCGAAGAGGATTGTGGAGAGGAGGCTGATTTATCTGATCATGAGGTTTTTGAGGCCTTTAGAAGTATTGGGTATGAGGGTCCTCCTTTTGGGACTAGGAAAGAGATCAAGAAATCTTTCCTATCCAAGGAGTGGAGATACAAAGCTCATGTGTTTATTATGTGCCTGGACCACACGAATGCAAGTTCAGATGGGTTAAATCTAGATTGGGCTAAGGCTATCATTATTTTCTCCAGAGGGCAAAAGGCCAATATAGCTAAGCTTAATTTTGACTTTGTGGCTGAGAATGTTATGGCATTGAAGAAAGATAAGTGGATGCTTTATCCTAGATTTATTTAGATAATGATAGAGGATTTGATCCCCAATATGCCACGTCATGGAGAGATAAACAGGCTTGTATAGTTGAATACAAGGATATTTGCTAATTGCTCAACAATCAGGCATGACTTTAGTGGAAGGATCATTCATATGTGGGAGAATATGTATATAGCCGAGAGGTGGAACTACACAAGGAGGGTTATAGAATCTGAGAACAAGCATGCTGAAGAAAATAGGGAGAAACAGGCTGAGTCGGTAAAGAAATGAAAGAGGTATGCCAAGGAGAAGTATTATGACTTTGGGGAAGAAATTGACGAGGTTGAGGAGACTTTGAGAGTTGAGAAAAAGAAAAGGTTGAAAAAGAAGGCAGATTAGGGTGAGGCAGAAAGGATGACTGAGAGGAGATCCAAATATAAGCATCAAGCCTTTACTGAGCCCCAAATAAGAGATGAAAAGGCAAACTTAGATGAAGATATGATCAGAAATCTTAACTCTTCCCTGGAAAATGAGTTAAGTGTGATCAAGACTAAGCTAATGAATCAGGAGTTGAGGGAGAAGAAGAAGGATAAGATGCTAGAGAGCATGTCTAAGATGATGGTAGATCAACAAGACCTGATAAAGAGATTACAGAGTAAGGTGAATGAGCTAAAAGCTGTTGTCAGCCTGCCTAATCAGCTAACTCAATCTGAGTTAGATGATCTCATAGACACTTCAAGATACTCATTTCGAAATGTGAGTAGCTCATCTAAGGCAGGAGAGGGAACTAGTGGTGCAGGTGTTAAAGCAGCAAGAGGTTCAGGTGAAAAGGACGTTGGTATGATTGAGACTGAGGTTGTAAGGGAAGGAGCTGAGGAAAATATGGAGGAACTGATTGAGGCAGGATTTATAGACTTGGAATTGGTTATAGACAAAGATTTTGGTGGTGAGGAGATGGTGAAAGACACAGCTGCTGAAGCTAGTGAGAAAACTGCTGAAATGAATCTAGTGGATGAAGAAGAGATTGAAGAGCATCTCGTAGACTATGATTTAGAACCGGAGTATTATAAGGTGGATGAGCATCCCTTGACATACGTAGCCAAGAAGGGCTCTATGAAGGAGACGTGTTTAAGTTGGAGAATGAGGAATGGTTTATGAAAGAGAAGGAACCAGAAGAGCTAACCCCACTATTTCAAAACATTCAGGGGTGAAGCAGGAAATAATTAGAGAAAATGATTATCAGCTGGAAATACAATGCAACTCTAAAGATGTTCATGATTAAGAGGAGGGGAGGTAGGATTTCATACTTGCACAAAAGGAAGGCTTTCAAGACCTTGCCTAAATGGGATCTAAGGAGATTGGCAGAGATTCCAATGATATACTCTCAGTTGAGCGAAAGAGCTAAACTACTGGAAGAAGAGATAAAGCAAGGGCAAAATGATAATTTTGAGATGTTTGGTTTCATGAAGGCCGAGAGAAAAAGGTCAAAAAAAGACAAGGATTGGGAGACGGGTAAAGGGAGAATTGTACTAAGGGTAAAGCCCCCAAAGATGGTTAGCAAGGCAAGACTACCTGATCCTTTCCCACCCAGACTACAAAAGTTTGAGAAATGGGGGTTCTAACATAATAACATTGGGGAGGCGGTGATAAGGGTCAAGGATGGAGCTGAAATTAGATTGTTTGATCCAATGGAGGTGTTTTCCTTTTGTGATGAACATTTGTTGATACTATGTGAGAATCACATCAAAGAAAGAGCTGGGGCTGAAACAAGGAAAGAGGAAAGCCTGTTTATGGAGGTTGCCAACAAGGCTCGTGGGCTGAAGGCAGAGGTGAGAGAGCTGGCAAACAAAATACTTTAGGTTGATGAAGTCAGGATGGACGTGCAGGATCTTACAATGCAATTTGAACGAGCAAGTGCACATGGTGAGGAAGTTGGTACAACCGGAGCTGAAGAAGAGATTACATCTAAGGCTGGAGAGGAAGCTGGAGCAGATGATGTTGAACAAGATGTTCTAGTGGGTGAGGTCCAACCTAGGGGGAGTATTTTAGATCTAGATTAGGTTGGACTCACCTTAGATTAGTGTTTATATTATGTTTAATTTTAATAGGACATATGTTAGATTACTTTGTTTGTATTTTGTGTTTTGAGTATTTTGATTGCCTGCGAAACTATGAGCAAAACTACAGTTTCGCCATAGTCAGCAAGCCTAGTTCACCTGGCGAAACTGTGTTTCGTCGGCGAAACTGTGTTTCGTCGGCGAAACTAGGTTTACTATATATTGTTTTGTTTCTATCATTGTAGGCTAATCTTGCAAAACCCTAATACAAAATATCTTTGTTGCAACTGTGTGTTTGTGGCTAGAATTCAATAAAAATCATATTGAGCCTTTGTTCTTTGTTTGTGTTTGCTTTGTTTTGATTATTATTGAACACTTTTGATTCTACATCATCATTATATGATTATGATGAATGTTTGTTAGTGGTTTTTGATCATTTAGTCAATCAATTGTACTGTTATTCGATCATTTGGACCAACAAGTTTTGGTTTCGATTTGACAAGGGCGGTAAGATAGACCATTTAAAAATATTTCAAAAAAAATCTTACTTTTTACAGAGTAGGGTTCAAAGATTTCTGTTACACAATTAAAGTTTTCTTTTAAGAGTAAAGTTGCTTTCGAGAGAACACACTTGTGTTTCTCAGTAGTGTCTTCCGAGGCTACTTTTACTTCCAAAGGCAAACCATGTCTCAAAGACAAGTTTGCTTCCGAGGGTAAAGTGTTCTTCCAAGAAATGAAGTTAGTAAGCTTCATAAGTGGATTTGATCTTGATCAAATTTTATTTCGAGACGAAAAAATCTTTGGAAGAGAATACTTGTGTAGAGGAATTTGCCTTCGGAAGATAGATAAAGATCTCTTCCGAGGGTAAATTTCTCTTTGGAAAAATTCATACTTAGAAATTTTAAAGGAAATTTTTTTGTAACAATGCTTAGATTGTATAAAGACAACATAGACAAGATACAATTTTTTGAAAGGTTTTCAAAAGAGATTTACTAGTCAATGTTAACCATCCTAATAGTTGTGATTAAATATGTAAATCTTTATTCATCAAAAGCTTTGGTGAACAAGTATCCATATTTTTCATTTGAATTGACTTTGACTAGTTTAATTAAGTTTTTCTAATGAATATCTCGAATGAAATAGTACCTGATGTCAATATGCTTTTTGGAGTGCTTGACAAGATTTTCTGTGATAGAAATTGCACTCTTGTTGTCTATGTGGATAGGAGTCTCCATGAAGTTGAAACCATAGTCAAACATTTGATTTTGAATTCATAGCAGCTGATCACAGTAGCTTGTAGCAACAATGTATTCAGCTTCAGCAGTTAATTTAGAGACACATGATTGCTTCTTGCATTGCCAGAAATTGGCATCCTCCTGATGTGTATTTCTTGTTAATGTTGCAGCCACCACAATCACTGCTAGTATAACCATTGATATTGAAATCATTATTCCTAGAATACAAAAGACCCAATTTGGAAGCTCCTTTGAGGTATCTAAGAATTCTCTTGATAGCAATTTGGTTAGACACCTTAATAGCAGCCTGATATCTTGAACAGATGCAAGTTGCAAACATGGTAGCAGGTCTGCTTGTAGTGAGATGCATCAGAGATCCAATAATTTCCAAGTATTGATGTTGATCAGTATCCTCTCCCTCGGAATTAGGACAATGATTATGATTTCCGGGTATTGGTGTCTTGGCTGGTTTAGAATCTTTCATCTCAAATCTTTCTAAGATGTCTGTAAGGTTATTAGAAAGGCTGATGCAACCAAAGCAACCAACGAGCTTCCAACAAGCATGCACTTATGAACAAGGTAGAAGTTACTTCGGAAGCTTTACACTCTTCATAGAATAATATTCTAAGTGTAAAATCTTTCGAAGCCAAAGACCAAATCTTCCGAAGCCAAAGTTGAAGTCTTTCGAAGCTTCAAAGACAAAGTCTTCCGAAGCCAATAAAGTGAAGACTGATTTCTTCTGGAGACAGAGAAGACATGTTTTCTCGGATCAACTTTTGCATAAAGCTGACACATTTTCCGCTGCAACTCTGAAGACTCGCCAACCTGTATAAGTTGGTGAAAAGGTCTATGCTTTTGTAACTGTAGATTAAGGTTAAGAGTCTTTTACTTTCTACTTTGTACTTTTTATCCTTTTTGCAATATATTAGGATTTGAGCTATGGCTTGTCATAGTCACAAGTAAAAAAGGCAATCAACCTTTTAATTATACATTGATCTTTTGATGTTCTAGTTTGTCTTTTGAGCTGGTTTTTAAAGTATAGCCGGTTGTAGGATGCAGTATAAAGTATCTCATGTTCTGGTTTGTCTTTTGATGCTTTATAACACTTGCAAAAGGACTTTATAGCAACATATAGCATTCTTGAAAACCATATTGATCTGTTCTTGTTTTTTTTCTTCTGTATCATTACTTGTTTGTGTGTTTAGCATCCTCTACATAAACCTGGTTCCCTATTAATCTGTTAAGTGTTCTAAACACTCTCCTCATTGTGAAACTGGTTGATTAACCACTCTTAACCGGTCCCGCAATGTCCTTGACATACTTAGATTGATTTATGAAGAACCCTTCTTCCATCTGCTTCACTTAAATCCCAGGGAAGAAATCCATCTTTCCCATGGAACTAATCTCAAACTTCTTTCTCATGATGCTTTCAAAATATTTGCACATTTGGTCATTTGAGGAACCAAATATGATGTCATCGACATAGACTTGTACAAGCAACATGTCCTTTTCAAACTTTTTTATGAACAATGTATTGTCTATGGTGCCCTAGTATAGCCATTCTTCATAAGAAACTGAGACAGTGTCTCATACAACATCCTAGGTGCTTAGTGTAACCCATAAAGAGCATTATCCTGTTTGCACACATAATTGGGGTGTTGTAGGTCTTCAAATCTAGGTGGCTGACAGACCTAGACTTCTTGACGATATCCCTATACAAGAAATGCACATTTGACATCAAGTTGATATACTATAAAGCTCTTGGATGCTACAAAAGCAAGGAAGATTCACATAGCCTCAAGTCTTGCAACAGGTGCAAAGACATAAGTGTAATCCATGCCTTCCTCTTGTATGTATCATTGAACCACAAATATTGCTTTGTTCTTGATGATCAAACCTCTATCGCCTCTTTTATTTCTAAACACCCACTTAGTGCTAATGGGGACTTGGCTAGGTGGTAATAGAGACAGGTTCCATGCCTTTAGCCTTTTGAACTGAAGCAACTCCTCTTGTATTGCTTCAACCCAATTGTTGATCTTGAGGACTTCTTCCACCTTCTTGGGTTCCATTTGAGTATGAAAGCATGAGTACAAGTGGATATTCCCATTGTGAGTCTGACTTCTTGTTCCCACACCTTTTGGGACATCCCTAATGTATGTTCTCAGATGAATGAGTGTTGTGTATCCTAAGCCTAGGTATCACATCTAGTTGCATAGATAGATCCAAGTTGGAGAAGTTTTGCTCAGGATTTTTAACACCATTTCCAGCTGATGTCTCGCACTCATCAATGAGGATTGATTGAATGAATGTGTGACAACATCAATGGTATTTTGTTGTGAAGCAGCATCAACAGTTGCATGTTCCTCCAGATCACCGTCTTCATCTGCTTGGTGTTGAATGTTGGAGTTGTCAGGGGATGAGTTTTGAGGCTCAGTTGGCTGACAACTTGCTGAACCTCCGTTGTTTCCTAAGATGTTCAAGCTTTCAGGACTTCCAGTAGTGGGAGCTTGATCTTCATGACTTCTTAGAGAAATTGGAATACGTCTAGGTAACTTAAACAGTTGATCGTCATAGGAGTCACTTTGAGTTCCCGTTCTAGGTGAAATGTTCTCACAAGATGGTTTAGAATAGTTTGAAACAAATCTAAGCCAAAAATATGATCAGGACCATTTTCCTTAATACAAGGAGTGTGCTCATTGACAATAATGTTGGATGATTCCACAAATTGTTGATTTTTGATGTATATACTCTATAAGCAATAAAGTTTGAGGAATATCCAACAAAGATAGCATCATCCGACTTTTCAGCAAATTTTGCTAAATTGTCTTTTATGTTAAGTATGGCTCACCTACTGC
The DNA here is from genome assembly GCA_025215565.1 of Flaveria ramosissima. NCBI lineage: Eukaryota > Viridiplantae > Streptophyta > Magnoliopsida > Asterales > Asteraceae > Flaveria > Flaveria ramosissima. Next base: position 39,717,136 of record CM046031.1, read on the forward strand.
CAAAGTACCTAAGAAAGCCAATGAACGGTGGCCTCTGGTTCCATAGCTCATAAGGGGTCTTTCCATGGGGCTTAATAATAAGAACCCTCTTTTGCACATAGCATGTAGTGCTGACTCCTCTGCCCAGAAAGTTAGAGGCAGCTCTGAATCAGCTAACATAGTTATTGCAGCCTCAATCTGTTGGATTCTATATGCCCAAAACACGTAGAATATTGATGCGGTTAGTACGTTATGATCCAAGTCGGGTTATACCCAATAACAAGCTTAGCAAACACCAATTAATATTCAATTGATGATATGATCATGCAATTAAATATTTACACCAATTTAGAAAATGGGTTTTCTAAATAAGTTGCATATGAGAGGGAACAACTTATTAGGATATTTTGTTCAATAATATTATTTGATGTGTTATTTAAATTGGTTAGAAGGCACCAAATAATAATGAGAGATTATAACTTATAAGTTAAATGATTAATTGTATAAGTTATATAAGTTATACATACAATTAAATGGTTAATTGTATGTCTAGTTACAAGACCATTTAACTTGTGTGTATGTGTTCAATTTAAGAAAAAAGGGGGGGAAACCCTTTTGGATCTAAACTTTCGGCCTCCCCCCCCCCCCCCTTTTGTTTTATTATTGGAACTTTTGCCTTGAACACCACACACATTAATAAGTCTTGATTTCCTTGATCTCCATCCAATCTCTTCACATGCAATAGACCAAAAAACTCCTCACTCTCTCTCTCTAAACTTTCGGCCAGGCAGCAGCATTGGAGGAGTTTTGGAGTGATTTTGGTGTAGTGTTCTCCCTAACAAGAAGGTGTTTAGCAAAGGGCTTTGGGTATACAAGCTTTAGGACCTCTACACTTGAAGTCTTGGTCGATTTTACCATCCAAAATCTCCCTTTCTTTGGTCGTTTTGCTGCTGAATAAGGTAGTTATCACAGCTCATTGAAGCTGTGATTTTATGTAGTTTAACATATGTTCATAGCTTGTTCATTCACATATTAAAGATCCTTTTGATTTGGGTTTGTTTCTCCATCTTAAAACATCATTAAGAACATGAAATTTTCAGTTTATAAACATGTTATAATGCTATACTTCCGCTGCGTTTTTTTGTGTAAGTTTAAATGGTTAAACTACGGTTTTGGTGTTCTAACAAACCCATCAATGGCATCAAGAGCCGGTTATGTGGATAACTTGCTTGTTCTTAGTCTTTAAAATCGGTTTTAAAGAAGTATTATCAACTTATTATAGGCTGATTTTGGGCTGCTATATTTTGTATGAATGATTCCCCAAACTTTCAAGGTCATATCACACATGCTAGTGATTAGACCTTGAAAGATATATATTATGAAATGTTGATTGTTTGGACAATGTTTAAAACCCAAAATTTCAGTTTATGTTGGCTGAAATTTGGTGGTTTTAAGTGGGGTTTCATTATATGTTTGGATGATATGATCATTGGATGTTAGTGTGCATAACCTAGCCTTTGGCCTTTTGATTTGGATGATTGGAATGGTTGGTTTTTATTCATTCAATTGGGTTGTAATTTTTATGTTTATTATTTGGGTTGTAATTATTTGTTCATTTGGTTAGGTGCATTTCTTTTATTAGAAAAATGTATTAGGATACAATTTTGTAAAAGGAAGATGCACAAGATCAAGACCCAAAGATGGACATCAAAAACATGGACTTTGAAGTATTTGGATATGGATTCAAGTGGGAGTCCATGGACACATATAATGTGTCATTACAAACCCTTAGGAAAGACCTTATGATGACACTTATGATGGCAAACAAGTGTTGTCAATTTAGTGGCTGTGGTTATGCACTCATGTTTATATGTTTATGCTTGTTTGATTGTTTGGTTGATATTTTGTCATACATTACAAACTCATTAACAAAACTTTAAAAGCTGAAAATTGGTAGTTCTTAATCATTAAAAGTAATAAAAGGTTATTAAAATGATTTAATGATTTTAAAGATTAAAATTGGTTTTAATCAAAGGACCATAGGGTACCTTGTATTTGAAAGCATGCAAATACAAGTACATAGAGTTTTCTAAAACTTGTATTATGAAATCTCTAAAATTTTAAACAAGATCAACACCGTCCTTTTACACAACACTTGAGTCACTTGGGAACTCTTAGTGGGATAAAGGTCACCTAACCATTTTGAGGGAACTTGCGATTTGAGGTGAGAATGCCTTATTTGTGGGATAAAGGTCACCTAACCACTTATTTTGGCAAACTCACACGTAGGTGTAAGTAGGGTATCTTGATTTGCAAACCATGTCAAATGGATCACCTACGGTGTGGTTTCCGAATGGTGTTGATGGGATTAACATGCCGACTTTACATATGATGTTTAAAATCGATCCCATACTTCTAGAAGTTGCAAATGGTTGCAACCGTCAATCGTTGACCACCTTATTAATTTAAATCGTGGGATAAAGTCCACCTAACCACAATTTAAATGTAATGTTGGGTTCTAGATTTTAATATAAAAATGACCTTAAAAGGCATTAATTATTAAAAAAAATAGCAATATCAAAAATACTAAAATATATCTTTGTTAAATTTTGTAGATGGCCACCAACAATGAAAATCACGATAACTCATCTGCGTCCAACCAATCATTACGAGCGATCCTCCAAAAGGAACGTCTAAATCATAACAACTTTATTGATTGGTATCGAAACTTGAGAATCGTTCTCAAGCAAGAGCAACGATCATATGTTTTAGACGACCCTATCCCCGATCAACCTACTGAGGATGATGAGGAGGCCTTCAACGATTGGCTGAAGTACACTAAGGACTCCGTCCAAGTGTCTTGTCTCATGCTAGCGAGCATGACTCCGGATCTCCAAAAGGAGTATGAACATCACGGAGCTTATGACATGATAACCCAGCTGAAGGAAACGTTCCAACAGCAAGCAAGGGTTGAGCGCTTCGAAACGGTTCGAGCACTCCATGCATGTCGTATGGACGACAACCAATCTGTTTCATCTTATGTACTTAAGATGAAAAGTCATATTGACCGCCTCGAGAGGCTTAATTGTCCCGTCTCGAAGGAATTGGCCACGGATTTGATCCTTAATGGCCTTACCAAAAAGTTCGAGACATTCGTGTTGTACTACAACATGAATGCTTTGGACAAAAGCATTGGTGAACTTCACTCAATGCTCAAAACGGCCGAGGCGGCCAAGGGTAAAAGGGTTTTACCCGTTCTCACCATCAATGAAGGTGGGAACAAGAAAAGGCCTCATCCCGCACCCAAGGCAAAGGTTGCCAAGGGTAAAGGACACGTATGGGGAAAAAGGAAAGGGGTGGTAAGGGTACCACCCAAACCACAGGAGAAGAAGCAAAAGGTTGCTACTAATGACCCATGCTTTAAGTGTGGGGAGATTGGACATTGGGCAAGGAATTGTCCTGTCCATCTCCAAGAGTTGAAAGCCAAGAGGGATGTCGGTCAGACCTCAGGTACAATATACATGATTTATATTGATCTTAATGTTACATCTTCTAACACATGGGTATTGGATACCGGATGTGGAACTCATATTTGCAATTTGTTGCAGGGGTTCACAAGAAGTAGGGACTTCAATCAAGGGGATGTTAGTCTCTTCATGGGCAATGGAACCAAAGTCCAAGTTGAAGCTCGTGGGGACTACATCCTAAAACTTCCAAGTGGCTTGGATGTTATTTTGAAGAATATTTTGTATGCTCCTAGTTTGACTAGGAACATTATTTCTGTATCCCAATTAAGACATTATGATTATGTATTATCTTTTGTTGAAAATGATATTCATGTTTCTTTAAATGATATGTTCTATTTTAAAGCAATTCCCATTAATGGTATTTATGAATTAGTTCATGAAAACGCTTTAAATAGTTCATTGTACCAAACTAACACCAAGAAACTCAAGTTGGACTTGAATGATACCTATCTTTGGCATTGTCGTCTTGGTCATATAAACAAGAAACGTATACAAACACTTCAAAAGAATGGTCTTTTAAAAACAAATGAATGTGATTCATTTGATGTATGTGAATCTTGTTTACAAGGTAAAATGACTACGGCACCCTTTAAAGGAACTAATGAAAGGGCAAAAGATTTATTAGGAATCATACATTCGGATGTATGTGGTCCTTTTAAGCCAATGACTAGGAATGGTGATAGATACTTCATTACCTTTACCGACGATTATAGTCGCTATGGGTATGTGTACTTATTAAGGCACAAAGATGAAGCTTTTGAAATGTTCAAAATCTTCAAGAATGAAGTGGAAAATCAACTCAACAAGTCAATTAAAGTTCTCCGTACCGATAGAGGAGGTGAATACCTAAGTGATGCTTTTCAAGATCATCTTAGGAGTTGTGAGATTGTCTCACAACTCACTCCTCCTAGAACACCACAACACAATGGTGTGTCTGAGAGGAGGAATCGAACCTTATTGGATATGGTCCGATCTATGATGGCTAGAAGCACATTACCTCTATCATTTTAGGGTTTCGCTTTGCTCTCCGCGGCCCGTATTTTAAATATGGCCCCAACCAAAAAGGTGGAAAGGACACCTTTTGAGATATGGCATGGAAAAGTTCCATCCCTATCATACTTAAGGGTCTGGGGTTGTGAGGCTTATGTTAAGACTCCCACCCCAAACAAATTGGAAGTCCGATCCACCAAGTGTATCTTTATTGGATATCCTAGAGATTCTATGGGATATTATTTCTATGATCCACTGGAACAAAAGGTGTTTGTTGCCAGAAAGGGTGAGTTCTTAGAAGCAAAGTTCCTTATGGAAGAAACTAGCAGTAGAACAGTGGATCTTGAGGAGGATCAAGAACCACAACCCGATGCACGTTTGGTTGAAACTAGCACTCAACATGAGGATGTTGAAGATGATCAAATGGTTGATCAATACACACAAAACGTTCGCAGAAGTGGTAGAACTAGTAATCCACTTGAAAGATACGGATTTTTCATGGATGGATGCTATGTGGTAGATTCAGATGAACCAACCACATACCATGATGCAGTGTCCAATTCGGATTGCGACAAATGGCTCGAGGCCATGAGCGTTGAGATGCAATCCATGCATGACAATCAAGTATGGGACTTGGTTGTACCACCTCTTAACTCCAAAGTAGTTGGAAGTAAGTGGGTTTTCAAGAAGAAAACCGATATGCATGGAAACTTGGATACTTATAAAGCTAGACTTGTAGCAAAGGGTTTCACTCAAACTCAAGGGGTTGATTATGATGAAACCTTCTCACCTGTTGCGATGCTAAAGTCTATAAGGATACTGTTCGCCATAGCTGCTCATTACGACTATGAGATTTGGCAAATGGATGTCAAAACCGCTTTCCTAAATGGATATCTTGAGGAAGATGTCTATATGGTTCAGCCTGAAGGTTTTGTCGATCCAAAACATCCTAATAAAGTATGCAAGTTAAAGAAATCAATCTATGGATTGAAACAAGCATCGAGAAGCTGGAATCACCGTTTTGATGAGGAAGTAAAGAAATTTGGCTTCATCAAAAACGCTGATGAGGCTTGTGTGTATAAGAAGGCTAGTGGGAGCACAGTAACTTTCCTAGTATTGTATGTTGATGACATACTACTATTTGGAAATGACATTCCAACCTTGGAAGGTGTAAAAACCTGGCTTGGAAGTTGTTTTTCCATTAAGGATCTTGGAGAAGCCGCCTATATTCTGAGAATAAAGATCTATAGGGATAGATCAAGGCGGTTGATTGGTTTAAATCAAAGTGCGTATATTGATAAAATCTTGAAAAGGTTCAAGATGGAGAACTCTAAGAAAGGTACCCTACCTATTCAAAGAGGAATGATATTGAGTACGACTCAATGTCCAAGCTCAAAGGATGAGCAAGATAAAATGAAGGCAATCCCATACGCATCTGCTATTGGATCCATCATGTATGCGATGATATGCACTCGACCAGACGTGTCATGCGCCTTAAGCATGACAAGCCGTTACCAGCAAAATCCTGGAAATAGTCATTGGATGGTTGTTAAGAACATACTTAAGTACCTAAGGAGGACGAGAGATATGTTCTTAATCTATGGATCTGGTGATGAGGAACTCGTTGTAAAAGGATACACGGATGCGAGTTTCCAAACCGATCGTGACGATTCACGATCACAATCGGGATACATTTTATTTTGAATGGAGGAGCGGTCTCTTGGAAGAGCTCCAAGTAGGATGTGGTGGCTCTATCAACTATAGAATCAGAATACGTCGCCGCCTCATTGGCAGCTCAAGAAGCTGCATGGTTGAAGAAATTCATTACCGATCTAGGGGTTGTCCCTTCCATTCAGGACCCCCTAGAGATCTTTTGTGACAACGAGGGTGCGATTGCTCAAATCAAGGAACCCCGTGCTCATCAAAAGACTAGGCACATTGAGCGGAGATTCAACTACATACGAGATGAAGTTGAAAAAGGAAAGATATGTATTCGCAAAGTTCACACGGATCAAAACATTGCGGATCCTCTCACGAAGCTCCTTGAAAAGGCAAAGCATGAAGGTCATACTTGTGCCATGGGACTTCGATATTCTAGTGATTGGATTTGATCTGTAAATTTTGTATTTGAATATACGAAACTCTTTATTATTTGAATAAAATTATTTGGTTATTATGTTTCAATTAATATTCCAATTTAGCATGTTTAATCCATGAGTAAATTGTTTACTCTAAATGTTCGTAGTCGTTCAGACTTGTGGGAACAAGTATTGAGGATAAGACTATTATGAACTTGGATTGGTTGATATTCATAAGGATGAATACAGAGCAATGGGTTGCTACCAAGGTTCATAGATATTTGTGGGATACAAATATTGGACTAACCCGCATCTCAAATTTTACTACATGGAATCTTATTGATTGATCATAAGTAAATTTGAGTAAAGGCGAATATCATTTGGTATCCTCAGACCTGAGATACATATTGGGTTTTGATATTCACCAAGTGTAATACCTTGAGCTTATTCTTCACTGTCCTGAAATAGTGGACAGTACATAAGGGTATGTTCATGTATGACACGAGGTGTTTGTGAAAAACGTATGTGGTCAAGATGGAATTTGTTCCTCTTATTCGTTGAGAGTTAGATGTCTAAGGCCTGATTAAGTTAAATCAACAAGGAATGATCATTCTGTGTCCTTGGATTTAACATGACATCTGTAACAAAAGGATAGATGATTAATTCACCTAAATCATTTCAAGTTGGATACTTAAATGGAATGATGTTATTGAATGGCCATAAGTCATGCGTATTAAGGGTAGTAAACCGTTGTTAGGCGGTATTTATTGCTTGCATAAATCTTCTATGAATCTTGGGCAACTGGGAGATTGTTGGATTCTATATGCCCAAGACACGTAGAATATTAATGCCGTTAGTACGTTATGATCCAAGTCGGGTTATACCCAATAACAAGCTTAGCAAACACCAATTAATATTCAATTGATGATATGATCATGCAATTAAATATTTACACCAATTTAGAAAATGGGTTTTCTAAATAAGTTGCGTATGAGAGGGAACAACTTATTAGGATATTTTGTGTAATAATATTATTTGATGTGTTATTTAAATTGGTTAGATGACACCAAATAGTAATGAGAGATTATAACTTATAAGTTAAATGATTAATTGTATAAGTTATATAACTTGTATATACAATTAAATGGTTAATTGTATGTCTAGTTACAAGACCATTTAACTTGTGTGTATGTGTTCAATTTAAAAAAAAGGGGGGAAACCCTTTTGGATCTAAACTTTCGGCCTCCCCCCCCCCTTTTGTTTATTATTGGACCTTTTGCCTTGAACACCACACACATTAATAAGTCTTGATTTCCTTGATCTCCATCCAATCTCTTCACATGCAATAGACCAAAAACTCCTCACTCTCTCTCTCTAAACTTTTGACCAGGCAGCAGGATTGGAGGAGTTTTGGAGTGATTTTGGTGTAGTGTTCTCCCTAACAAGAAGGAGTTTAGCAAAGGGCTTTGGGTATACAAGCTTGAGGACCTTTACACTTGAAGTCTTGGTCGATTTTAGCATCCAAAATCTTCCTTTCTTTGGTCGTTTTGCTACTGAATAAGGTAGTTATCACAGCTCATTGAAGCTGTGATTTTATGTAGTTTAACATATGTTCATAGCTTGTTCATTCACATATTAAAGATCCTTTTGATTTGAGTTTGTTTCTCCATCTTAAAACATCATTAAGAACATGAAATTTTCAGTTTATAAACATGTTATAATGCTATACTTCCGCTGTGTTTTTTTGTGTAAGTTTAAATGGTTAAACTACGGTTTTGGTGTACTAACAAACCCATCACAATCAATGTCATGTTCCTCCTTCTAGCAACACCATTTTGTTGAGGAGTTCTATGAGCATTGTATTGTCTGGCAATCCCTTTTGAGTTATAGAATGAGTCAAAAACTTGATTCTTAAACTCAGTCCCTTGATCTTACCTTGTGATCAATTTGATTTTCAATTTTAAGAATAAAAGATTTTAAAGTTACAGCAGTTTCATCTTTAGTTCTTAAAAATAATACCCATGTAAACTTTGTAAAATCATCAAGAATCACACAACAATATGATTTCCTTCCAATGCTTATTATACTTGTAGGACCAAGCAGATTCATGTCCAATAAGTGTGATAGGGTGGTGATGGAGCTAACCTCTTTGGATTTATGAGATACCTTGTGTTGCTTCCTTTTCAGGCAAGCAACACTGTTAAATTTACAGAAAAATTCCTTTTTAGGCACACCATGAACAAAGTTAACTTTAACCAATATGGTCATGCGTTTTAAAATTAACATGGCATATTCTTTTATGCCAAAGAGTTGACTCATCACCATTAGCTTTGGAAAGAACGCATGATACTTCACCCTGTGGGAAAGCATTTTCATATCCAGCTTGTACATATCCCTTCTCCTAGGAGATCTAAGAAGCACCAATTCCTGAGGAATTGTCATCCCGAGTTTGAGGATAATGTACTCATGTTTTGTGAAAAGCATTTGGTGCTTTTGATCATAGAATTGAGAAACACTAAAGAGATTATGTTCAAGCTATTTGACAACTTTTAACTTGTCATTGGATACACTACCTGTACAAGAAATGTATCCTCCAATTTCACCTCCAACTAAAAAGGACCTCCATCAAAATGTTCAAATTTTAATAGGAGATATTGGTTCCCTATCATGTGCTTGGAGCATCAACTGTCCACAATCCATACATTTCCTTTCTTGTCATGTGGATGTCTTTGCACATAAGGTGAAATGATTAGTTACTATTGGAAACCCAAGCCTTGTTGGTCTTGGGCTCTTCTAATGTAGATGAGATAATTGAAACAAAATGTATGCATGGGGGTTCAACTATGGTTTGTGAAGAAGAGGTTTAGGCTGCAGCATCTTTTATAGATCTTCCTTTCCATCCTATGGTTGATCATTGTAGATGAGCTTGTGGAGGATTTAGCAACATGATTTGCTTCCGAGGCTTCTTTCTTCTCGGAAGAAGTTGTCACCACCTTTTCTTGGTATTTTTCTTGGAAGGTTTCAAAGGATTCTTTTTGTTCCTTTGTTTGTTCTTTGGCTTATCTTCCAAAGCTATTTTCCTTTCGGAAGAATGAGTTTCTTCTGAAAGCAACTTGGCTTTGGAAACAAGCTTTCCTTTCCTTAACACTTACACCGGTAAGGTCCAAATGTGAAACCATCCATGACTCCTTCTTTCTTAACATTGATTGCATAATTTGTGCTTGCTGGATTGTAGTAAGAATCTTTTGCCATATGGTTATGCAGGCCACATATTATGCACTCAATATTATTCTTGATGGGGCATGAGGGCTTTTGTTTCTTGCACTTTTTTTCTTCTTCAACAGCCTTCCCCTTTAATTTTTGATCCTTTAATTGGATAGGAGTGCTAGTACTTCACTCTTTTTCTGAATCAGAACTTCCAACCACTTGGAACGCTGTTGAGATGAATACACCCTCTAGCGTTGGGTCTATATTCAACTTGGACTCAGCCACTTTCTTAGCAATTTTTCTTGCTACCCGGATTTTATTCTTTCTGGCCTGGTGGTTTGGAGTTGATCATCAGCGGTGTGGATGAGGTTTTCTACATTATCCTTCCCTGTGGTTGTTACCATTGTTACATCATTCTTCTACTCATTGGGTAGTGGGTCAGTAGTTGCAACCTCTTACTCATCAGTACTATATCTAGGTTGTCTAACGGACACATAAGAGTGTGGTGGAGCAATTTCATTGGTTCCCAACCCACTTTTGTTTTGATAACACACCTTTGAGTAGGAGGATGATGCAACGATGGTGTTGAAGTTATGCTCTTTAATGTCATGCTTTTGTGCTTCAGCCTCAGCTATTACTAGCTGGGCTTGAGCCTTAGTCAAGTTGGAGATTAAATCATTTATTTGAGCCCTGTAGATTGAATGTTTATGTCTTAAAGAGGATACAGTATTCTCTAACTCCTTAAGTTTGAGTTTGTAGTTAGATTCTGCTATCTTAAAGTCAGATTTTAATATGTTTAAGGATTCAATATCATATTCAATTTCAATGTTGTAGTCCTAATACAATTTAACCTTAACAATATAGGCTGGAGTACAGAGATGTTCATATACCTTACTGTATTCTGTTCTAGCCTTGATAGCTTGAGCAGGAGTGACATCTTGCATCATGAAGCTCCAATCAACTTCTTGAGCAAGAGTTGAAGTCTGTTGTTTAGTTGGGAGGCTTGAGTTGCTCCAGGATTGGATCTAGGAGCCCTGTAGTCCCTTGCAAAGTGACCAAGTTGGTTGCATCTATAACACTTGGCCTTTGACTTGTCAAACCCAAATTTGTTGTTGGTTGGGTTTTGAGGGAACCGCTTTCCAGTTCTCTTGAAGAACTTCTTTTCTTTGTAGGTTAGGAGAGCCATTTGTTGGACAATGTCCATGTACTCCACATCATCTGGGCTAAAACACTCGAGATCATCAAAACACAATTGAAAATCTCCAGAGTGCTCATTCCTTGAAACAAAAGCACAACTATCCTGGAAAGGATATTGTTGAGCCTGTTGAGACCTTGGTGTCTTAGGAAATGTGATATAAGGCCTAGAAGAGAATGATTGTTGCTGGGGTAGTTTAGGTACAACTAGGGATGGGGAGTTCTTGAACCTTTAGCAGCATATAGAGTATTGCTGACAGGAAGGTTTGAGTTTCTGTTCATCTAATGGCCTTTTTGAGTTTTCATCTCCATACGGTATCCATCAAGGATTCCATATAGTTCAGTCATAGTGAGAGTGTTGAGATTCTCCATACTCTTGATTGAGACAGTAAAAAGTCCATTCATGAGGAATTGTACTCGTGAATTTTCTTACTATGTCTCTTTTCTCAAGAACCACTCCCATAGACTGAAGAGAGATGATCAAGTCCTTGTACCTGAAGTATTATTAACTCAAGGTCTTACCAATAATGTGTGTGAAGTTTTCAAACTCCTGCTTCAGCACATCTTTCTTGGACTCCTTGGAATCAGTAGAACCATAGTACATCAACGTCAAGGTATCAAATAAATCTTTGGTAGTCTTGCATTGCTAAAACCCTACCATTATGGAGTTTGGTATAGCCATAAGCAACAAATTTATAGATTTGCAGTCAATGTCCATCTTCTTGAAGTCTTCATCAGAGTAGTCTTCAACAGCCTTCTCAATCATGGCACCATTACCAGCTGGGGATTCCACCTTTGGCTTGTAAGGACCATGAGTAACTGATCTCCACATTCGGCTGTCTTGATACTTGATAAAGCCTTCAGTAAATTTGCACCATGCTCTAAAATTATCAGGAGTGATAATTGGAGCCTTGGTCATGGTTCCCATCTCAAACTCAGAAAATTTCTAGCTAAGAGTCATTTGAGTGAAGTGAGTAAGTGTGATGAAACAAGGGTGATTTAGGATGGTTAGATCTCACAATCAAGAGCCTAAAAAGCTCTGATACCAATTGCAGGATCGGTGTTGGTCTCACAACACAAGTTTATCTCACAAACTCACTTAATCTCACTCGGTAGATAAAGCAGAGTCTCTAACTAAGTTGACAAATAATATAATAAGTTAATGAACACAAGAATGGTTTTTCAAGATACTTGTATATATTACTTCTCAACTCAGTATTACAAGACTCTTGCAAGTATGGTTTGATGAGTTACAATGAGAAACTATATATACTACTATCTACAGCCGGTTACTTGGATAACTTGCTAGAATTTACAACTAGACAAATATTACATTGCTAGAAATAAAGCATCTAAGATAAAATACTATCCTAGATTAGTTAGTCATGACAGGTCCATGACTTACCTTTTTCACCAACTAAAGGTGGCAATTGTAATAGTTTATTAATGTATGGTCACCTACATGGGCGTGGGAAAGCGTCATGCAGCAAATCAGAGGTGGCAGCAGATGTCAGTGTGAATCCAAAGATCGCAATCAGGAATTATCAGTGTTAATGTGATTCAAGTTAATGTTTGCGGAATCAACATTAACCTTGTTTAATTGTTTAATAAATAAATACCAAGTATAATTAATAATGATTATGACGAACACAATGATATGAACACAATTAATAAGCAAACAGGATTTGATTCAAAAGTATTTCATTAAAAGTCACTAATGATTATAGATGAATAAATAATAAATGATGTAAACAATAAATGCTTCGAATGTGTTGATGTTGATGTGACAGCTGCTAGGGTTTATGTTTGTGTGAATTGATGTGATGTTTGGGTTTGCCATTTGGTTGCTTGTGTGTTCGTGTTCATCCTTGATGTGAAACCTAGGATCCATATTTATAGGCACATGTGTTTCATTTAAGGAAACACCAGATCTCTTTGGATTTGCACAACTGTCTTGTTGACTTGTTGACTTGTAACACTATTATTATTTAAATACAAGTGTTTGAACTCCGCGCTTAACATGTCTTCCGTAGATGTTTGTTCTTCCGAAGGTACTTGATCATCTGAAGGCATTTTGTTCATCCAAAGGTACTTAATCTTCCACAGATGTTTGTTCTTCCGAAGGTACTTTGTTCTTCCGAAGCTTTCACTTGAACTCTAGAGCTGATTGTTCATCCGCAGAGGATCTTCGGATGTATGTTACTTGTAAGAAACATATCTACGGAAGAACAAAATTTTCATCCGTAGATGCTTCTTACACGTTGTCAATTTTAGTAATTGACCAAGTATTATGTTTGTACCTGCAATCATACACAAATCAACACACATATGGGTTAAACTATATACACAATGCATACATCAAAATAATGAATTATAATCATTCATTACAAGACTTGATTAAAGTTCTAAGCCTATACAAAATGATATAGATCTATTGTTTCTAGATCAGTAGGGAGTCTGCTTTGATGCTCATAGGATGGGTTTGGAGCTTCAGTTCTCAATCTCACCCCTATGTCAAGCTCAACAACCATTACATCTTCCATCATTCTCCTAATCTCACCAACTTTTCTTCCCTTAAGCTCATGTGCCTTGTAGTTGTGACCCTGTAGCCAACAGATCATACTAAGCTTTGCTGTATCACAGTGGTCTAGATCTTTCTTGATTTTCTAAATGGCTTGAAATGTTGTGAATGCTTCATAATCAAAATTGGGGATCATGAATCTAGCAAGTTCAAATTCTTTCAGTTGATCCTTCATTTTAGTAACATTCATCCTCTCAACCATATCAAATGGAAATCCATGGTTGATAAGGGTCATAAACATGTTTGACTCAGGCCTTTCTTCTAATATGTCTTTGGTGGTCAGCTGTTATTTGGGAGACTCATCTTTAGTAAGCTCATTCCATTCAGCATCACTTTCAGTTTCATTATAAGACATAAGCTTTACAGTTGAAACATTCACTGAGGGAGTGTGCTCAGGGGATATAGATTTTGATCTCTTAGGAGAATCTTGTACTTCAATCACTTCCTTCTTAACAGGACCCAAGTACTTCCTTTTCCTTGAATATTGAATGGTTGGCATTGAAGCTTCAACGGATTCTTTTGTTTGTTTTGATGCAGGAGCATTAGTTTTAATGTCCTTTATCTTCTTTATCAGTCTTTCAATCTCCTCATCCTTCAGCTGAGCAAATTATTCTTGTAGAGTCCTGTTAGCTTTGTTGCTCTCCAACACAAGTTTTTCTTTTTCAGCCTTCTCATGTGCAATTGACTCTTTTTGTTCTTTGTCAAGCTCATGCAGAGCATCAATAACTTTATTGTTTTCTTGTATGTTTTCTCTTAATCTTTTCAGACCAGATTCTTGCTTCATCAGCTGATCATCTTTATCTTTTATCATCCCCTTCAACTCTTGAATTCTTTGCTTTCTATTGTTTGACTTGATAACAAGCTTGTTGTATTCAGCAACCAAATAACTTTTGCCAACTGAGATATCATCATCACTGAGATCATCTTCATTGTAGCAATCACATCAACATAGTTGGCTTCTTCTTCTTCCTGACGTTGAGCAGCAATTTCCTCATCATTCACTTCTTCAGGGGCTACACTAGCTGAGCTTGAACTGGGCTCAACAGCTTGATCTACCTGTTCTTGATATGGTTGTTGTTGTTACTGATAGTCAGTGACTGGAGAGACAAGTTCAGTATTATTTTAATGGATAGGGGATTCAGTCTTGGTTAGTGCCTGTTGAACTGTACTTGCTTATGAAGCTAACTCTGTCTCCCTGGTGTAAATACTTTCAGTGGATTGATTTTCTGGAGTTGGAGGTTGTTGAAAAAGTTGTATTTGGAGTTGATTTGGTGATGGAGGGTGAATTGGAGAGATTGGTTGAGTGTTTTGACTGGCTGGTGATTGTGGTTGGGGAGATTGATGATGTTGATGAATGGGTGATTGATGAGGTGAAGGTGAGGCTTCCACAGAGTTAGTAGGTGAACTTCCTTGTGGTTCTTCCCATATCAATTCTTGGGTAATGTTGGCATCGGGGTCAGCTACATGCGCAAACATAGGCATGTCTTCTCCTTCATAACTTCCATTTATCTTATTCAGTACAGATCTCCCTAGGTGTGCTTGAACAAACACATCACCATCTCTAGCAATACCAGGTAGATCAGCATTGATGATTAATTGTAAGAAACTTGGAAACATATACATCTTGTTGGCCTTTTGCACCCTAATTTAATCACACAAACAACTAAAAATATACTTTGAGTAGTTGTATGTCTTTGTGTTCCCGATATGAATGGGAACGATGAGCTTGGATCTTAGGATTCATATTGATAATAACAAAACTTGATGATTCGATGCTAAAATAATAATAATGATGATGAACATAATGAACATAATGTGTTTAATGTTTGATGTTTATTGCTTTGATGTTGAAATCATCATACATGGAGGATGATGATATAATGATATTGTTGATGGAACTAATTCCCACCTTTGATGGAGAATTATTCACCTTTATATGAATGATATATGTTGCTATTTATACTAATCTAGCAATTACAATAATTACAAAATAAACCCTAGACTAATATTTTTGTTGCTTTTGTTATTCAAGTCTTCAACTTCAATAATATTAGAAATCTTCAATTTCTTCAAAGGTAGAATACCCAACAATACTCCCCCTAAATTATAGATTTTCGATGTGAATTGAAGCTTGATCTTGTTTTTGTTGAATAGTTGTCTAAAGTCAAGAATGTTTTTGTTGATGCGGAAGCGAAATCTTCAAAACTTTAGAACAACCAATTTTTGTTTTTGATTTATGGTTATAGCTTGCTTTCATAGCTTTAAGCTAAAACCCTAATCCATATTTTCTTTTTGATGTTGGCGGCCCAAATAATTAAATCCGATTCCACCTTTTCTTTTTGTTGTTGGCGGCCCAAACAATTAAATCCGAGTCCACCTTTTTTTTTGTTTTAATGATGGAGCCCAAGTAACAAACTCAATGGTGTTCACGAGCCCATTTTCAACCCTAGGTTGCAAGCCCTAATTCGGCATCCCTAATGTGGTCCGCAAAGGCCACCTACGGCAGCCCCTTCCATTCGAGCAAACCCTAATATGGTAGCCACAGTCCGATTTGGCAGCCCTTTTTGGCAGCCTCATTCGGCCGCAACACTTGGTTCGCAAGTAGCCCTAATCTGCAGCCCTCTTTCGATCGCAAAAGACACCTTTAATTAAATCGCAACCCTAATTGGGCAGCCCTAATGTGGCCGCAAATGCCACTTTGGTTCGGCAGCCCTAGTTAGGGCGTCCCTAATGTGGCCGCAAAGGCCACTTACGACAGCCTCTTATTCGGCAAACCCAAATTAGGGCATCCCCTTTCGACCGTAACCCTATTCAGTCTTATTTTCCTCACGCTGCGAGACCGACTGGCACATCCGTTCCTTCCGCGAGTGTGGACAACGAAGACCGGGACAAAACGGTGTTCATCCTTCGGCAACCGCGGTTGTGAACAAGTTCCGAATCGTATCTTGTTTTGTTGTATTGCTTTCTTTAGATCTTCAATGATTTTAGCAATCTAACCATGAAATCTCATACAAATCATATGAATCCATCAACTCCGACTCTGATACCAATTGTGTGTTCTCGATATGAACGAGAACGATGAGCTTAGAGTTTAGGGTTCATATTGATAATAACAAAACTTGATGATTCGATGCTAAAATAATAATAATGATGATGAACATGATGAACACAATGTGTTTAATGTTTGATTTTTATTGCTTTAATGTTGAAATCATCATACATGGAGGATGATGATATAATGATATTGTTGATGGAACTAATTCCCACCCTTGGTGGAGAATTATTCACCTTTACATAGATGATATATGTTGCTATTTATACTAATATAGCAATTACAATAATTACAAAATAAACCATAGACTAGTATTTTTGTTGCTTTTGTTCTTCAAGTCTTCAACTTCAATAATATTGGAAATCTTCAATTTATTCAAAGGTAGAATACCCAACAATGTCATTCCCTCAAAAATGCTAATAATGCCAGATGAAATGTGCCTTAAGAATCTGTCTAGCCCAGACTTCCTGTTGGAGATGCACTTTAGATAGGTGTGACATAAGAATCTATATGCCTTGCATAATCTCCCTTTCTTTATCTCACTGCAGGACCGGTGAAGGGTGGTCACTTACAACACAACAACACAAAGAGGAGATTAACCAAACTTAATCAAACAGTAAACTAGATTAACCACAATAATGATACTAAGAACACAAGTAACAAGTAAGAGACAGAACAAGAGAACACAAGAGATTGGGTTTCAAGGATGCAGTATATTGCTTTCTTTATGTTCTATTACAAGTGTTACAAAGCATGAAGAAAGATACTAGAACATGGAATACTTATACAACAACCTACAGCCGGCTATACTTTGAAAGCCAGCTGGATACAATTGACTAGACACAAACAAAATCAACTGTAGAATCAAAAGGAATATCTGCCTTTTGACTTGTGACTATGACATGTCATAGCTCACATCCTAATATATTACAAAAAGGATAAAAGCATATAAAGTAGAAAGCATGGACTCAAGACCTCAATGTACAGTTACCAAAAGCATGGACCTTTCACCAACTCAAGTAAGTTGGTGACTTTACAGAGTTGCAGCGGAAAGGTGGTCCAGCTTTATGGTAAAGTACATCGGATAAAGGCATATCTCTAAAAGTCTTCGGAAGAAATCTGTCTTCACTATTTGGCTTCGGAAGACTTTGTCTCTGAAGCTTCGGAAGACTTCACTTTTGGCTTCGGAAGATATTGGTCTTGGCTTCGGAAGATTTTACACTTAGAATATTTCTAATGTATGATGTAAAATTTCCGAAGCACTTCTACTTCAGTTCTTTAGTGCATTGCTTGTAGAGAGACTTTGGATGTTTTGGTTTCATCAGACTTATAGGAATCCTTACAAACTCCCTTTAGGCTGATGCTACCAAAACATTTAGAAGATCTTCAGATGTTAGTAGTCTTCAGCACAATGATGACCATACCCTTCTTCATTAGATGGTCAGGATCATTCAGACTTTCATAGTATCTTCTCATCTCAAAGAGATCATGTAGAGGTAAGTTGATTATGTCTTGCCATGTATAGACATTCTCAACACCTTGATCTCTGATTACATGCCATCCTTCTGGATTGGTAGAGAAGGTCCAGGATAAGATGGGTGTCTCAGCTGCAAGAGGAGCCACTTGTATTGGAGTTGATTGAGCTGACTCTTCATGCACTTCCTCAGATTGATCTGACTCAGCCTGCGGTGTAGAGGTAGATGATTTACGCTTCTTCTTCTTAGACTTTGGTTTAGAAGCCATCCTCTTCTTCCTCTTAGAGGACTTTAACTGAGAAGACTGGTCTGCAGCACCTTGTTGATCATCCTTGTCTTTCTCAGTTGGGTGTTCCTCCCTCACAGGTTCAGAAGGAGAGGGAGTTTGACCCTACTGTGGATCAGAAGATGAAGCTTGCTGAGGCTCAGTAGGAGGTCCGGGTTGTGTTGTCTCAGGTTGTTCAACCTTAACCTCCACTTCAGGTGGGACTTGACTTGGAAGAGAGTGTAAGTCAATCAGCTGTCCACTCTTGATCTTCTGCTTGATTACCCTGATATGCTCATCCATTATGGATAGAGACATAGGGCCAAGTCTCCTTCCGGAGAATCCATACAGCTTCAAGAAGCTCATCATCCTTTGTCTGTCAGCAGACTTCTTCATACTTTTTTGGATGATGGCTCTTGACTTTGCAGCCTCTTCCCTCATCTTTCTCTTTGTAGCTTTTTGTTCTTTGAGCACTTGAAGTTCAAGTTGTTTGAGATACTCAAACTCAATGTACTCAAAGGACAAGGGAAGAAGTGCAGATGCCTGGTAGAGACCTGTGGCACTCAGGTTGTTGATCATGTTTTGTCTGTCTGTTTCTTTGTCTACCTGAGGTTCTTGTGTTAAAGCCATAGTCTCTTGCACATGACTTTCTTGAATTGGGGAGAGAGTAGGAACATGCTTGTAGAGTCTTTTCTATCTCTTCTCCTCTTTGAATTGGAGAAGTAACCTTGCATCCTCCTTTTCTTTCATCTCTCTTGACACTTCCATGTCAGCCAGTTCATTTAGTTGTTCTAAGGGGAGAGAAATAATTTCACCTATGTCATAGTTCCTGGTCTGCAGGTAAGTAATCCTGACTGCCCTTAACTCATCATCTTGAGTATTTGGTCTGGGGGCAGCCCTGATTGCAGCTTGCATAAAAACCTGAAGACCCAAGGAACTTTCTCCCCTTAGCTTCCTCTTCCTCTCTCTCTCCTCCTCCTCAATTTCCTCAGGAGTCAAAATCCTTTTCCCTTTGTCACCCACAGACCTTTGTGGCTCAGGGTGGATAGAGGTTTGGCCTTCATTGCTTGGTGTAGCATCCATGCTCTGGCCAGAGAGAGATTGTGAGACACCTTCACCAGTAGGTGTTTCACTGAGGGAATGAATTTCTGAAGCAGTTGTTGGTGTGACAGGGCTCTCAGGCTCTATCATTAGGCCTTCAGCCAAGGTTTTCCCTTTGAAGCTAATCTCAGGGTCTGCCTCAACATCCAGTTGACCAATGATATTACCTGATTGCCTTTGTCTCCTTCTTAGGCTGAACTCTCCAGTAATTCTGTCTTGAATTCTGAGTGCCAACCTGTCAGCTTGTCTTGATTTGCTTGGATTGAAAAGTGGTATGTTGACCAGATCAAGACCTTCATAGTAGTTCAAGGTTTGAAAATTAAATACTTCTTGTTGCCCTTGAACTCTGTGAAGAATAAGGACTCTTCTATCAGTATCATACCTCAACCCAATGATGTAGTTTGAAGTTCCTTGAGGTGGGGATGACATAGCCCTTGGTATACCTTCCTCAAAGAGAAACCTGATGATAGAGTCTATAGAGTCCACATTAAGTGAACTTGAGGAAGTTGCTGAGTATGCACAATTGCAAGTGAGGATGGTGAGTCCTCAATGTTCATACTCTCTGACGAACTCCCAGGTTCTGTGTCTGTGATGACTTTCTCCCTATTTTTGGTAGCATCACCCTCTTGCATAGGTGAGCTAGAGGCTAGGTCAACCACATTCACAGGTTCTTGTGTTCCTGGTTGAACTCTTCTTAAAGGTCTCCCAGCTAAGATATCTCAAGTTGCTGATCATTGACCCTGTTTTGAAGGGTAGTCATCAAGGTGACTAACCTTAGAGACTAAATAGGAGCATATTTTGACAGTTTTTGCACCTTTAGTCTCAGATTCCCCTCTTCTTCATCAGAAGAATCATTAGGGGATGAGATGATTGGACCAAAGTCCTCTCTCTCACCACCAGCTTCAAGTTTTTGCCTGCTGGATTTCCTCTGCTCATTGACATTCTCAGTTGAGATGTCAATGGGTTGAGTTGCCATGGTGGAGGTCTTAATAATGTAATCACTTGTAAAAGTGAGAGCCTCTTCCATATGGATATCCTGAACAGTTTCAGAAGTATCCACCTCAGTTATAGGTGACTGATGTGGGCTAGACTGAGGAGACTCAGGAGTACTCATCTCTCTTTGAATAGGGGAAGAGAAGAGAGACTCATGGTACTCACTGAAACCTAAGTCTTCATCAGTATATAAGGAAAGGTTGGGAATGGGTTGATTTAGATCTAAAGGCTGGGGATGGTAACTGTCCCCTAAAGGTTGTTCACTTGAGTGTTGAGACTCAGAGTGAAAGCTTAAGGAAGTTGGGCTTGTGAGCTCATCAGGGTGAGCATGAGGAACCTCAGCCCTGATAGTTGTGTTGATGCATATGTACCTAGATCCTGATATGAATGTAATATGTCTTGATTGTCTTACACTTATGTAATGCTTGGGTTATTAAAGAAATAAGAATGTTTGGTTGTGATTTATAATGTTTAATATTTCATTAATGAGTTGATATTGACTTGATTATATAGGTTTGTGATTGTTTGAATTGATACACATAATGTTATATTAATGAATACATTCAAACTTAGCAATATGAAGTTCTCATGCGAATGGCCCATGCGAATGGACCATACGCATGAACAACTCCAGGCGAATGACTCAGTCGCA
Organism: Flaveria ramosissima; assembly: GCA_025215565.1. Classification (NCBI taxonomy): domain Eukaryota; kingdom Viridiplantae; phylum Streptophyta; class Magnoliopsida; order Asterales; family Asteraceae; genus Flaveria; species Flaveria ramosissima. Next base: position 39,738,230 of record CM046031.1, read on the forward strand.
CGACTGAACCAGGAGGCTGGATCAGTCGAATGATTGTAACATGAGATTGGCTCAGTCGCACGACTGAACACTCAGTCGTGCGAATGGATCAACCGCATGGCTCAATCGCACGAATGAACCATGCTGATGGTTCAGTCGCCCGAATGAGCAACCCTAACCTATAAATACCACCTAATTCGTGGAAAAACGAAAGCATTCATTCCAATTCGACTCCAGACGTACCCTAGCCGTCTAGAAGCCTCTAAGTTCGTACTCCAAGTTCATAGAACGCTGTAGATCGATTCCTAATCGATTCTTGACATTAGATTCAATCCGTTATTGTTTCTACGTGCATTCTCACTGATTGGATCGCCAATCAAATAGGATTCCGCACTATTTGGTTTGGTTAACACGTTAATTAGTTGGTGTTTCGTTCAAATACCAGATCCTAACAAGTGGTATCAGAGCTTTGGCTCTTGATTACGTTACATTCAATCCGTTATTGTTTCTACATGCGTTCTCACTGATTGGATCGCCAATCAAATAGGATTCCGCACTATTTGGTTTGGTTAACACGTTAATCAGTTGGTGTTTTGTTCAAATACCAGATCCTAACAAGTTGAAGAGATGGGAGTGGTTTGCTCCTCAGGGGAAGTTCTAGTGTCCACTTCCACCTGTAAAGGTGAGTATATGGGGACCTGCACAGACTCAATAGCTTTAGCAGGGGTTCGTTTGGATATTCTTTGGTAAGTGAGGGTTACTTGAGGCCTTTTTAGTGGTAGAGAGGTGGAAGGTGTGGGTTCAACACTAGCTTGTGTTGCTAGGTTGTCACCTTGAGCAATGAGCTCTAACATTTTGGGGACAAGGGCTGTTTCTACCCCTGAGAAGCCTACAGTTGGCTTCTTCATGATTTTAAAGATGTCGGGCTTCATCTGTCCCAATTTAAGAATATTATCTGTTTCCCTCAACTGTGACCCAGTTCACAGTTGAGAATGTGTTGAACATATCTAGGAAACATATAATACTCTAAGGAGTCCAAGTTAGCAAGCAAATTGGTATAGACAAATTGAGAGTACCTGAACTTGACCCCTTGAACCATTCCATGCACTATGAAGGATAGATCCTCAAGAATCTGGTCCCACCCTCCATGCTTGTTAGACAAGCTGTGGATAACAACATGGAGTAGGTATTTCCACTGGGATGAGACCTTCCCTTTCCTGAAGGTCTTTACAAAGAAATCTCCCTCATAGCCCATCTGCTCAAAGGAATGATTGACAACTTCCTTTGGGAAGGACAACTCACCTTCTTCATCATCCAGCTGCAAATGAGTGTTGATGATGGCCGGAGTGATTAAGATTGTCCTCCCTTGCACTATGCAGACAGTGCCTTCTCCCCATCCATGATGACCTCTCGGCAGGTCTTCCAAAATTCAAGGAGATGATCCTCATAGAGAGTAGGATCAATGGTTAGGGCGGTGAAGTAATTTGATAAAGCTAAGAACTGGCAAATCTCTAAGAATCTATCATCTTTCTTAGAGCTTAACAGAGCAACCTGGTTGTGTTGCCTGTGAAGTTGCATGGAGAAATCTAGGTTGTTTTTGCAGTTAAGGTTGGCCATTTGAGAAGCTTAAGGATGAAGAAAGGTGAAAAGCAAAGGCGGTTTGGGAATTAGGTTTGAGGAATAGTATAATTGAAGAAGATAGTGAGGGAGAGGGGGAACCGTTGGGTATTTATGTGAAAAGAATTTGAACCAAAGTTAATGAAAGAGGATAAACTTTGAAATCCGAATGTCGGTCCCACCTCTAAAAAAGTAGTTTGCTTTTGCTCAAAAAGTAGTTTTCTTGGAATTCGAAAAGCTTCCGAAGGTAAATTATCTTCGGAAGTTTTAATGAAAAAGCTTCCGAAGCTAAAATGACTTCGGAAGTTTTTCCTGAGAGTCTTGAAAATTTTGCTTCGGAAGAGAAATAAACACTTGAATGCTTTGTGTATAAAGCAACAAAGCTTCCGAGAGTTAATTTTGCTTCGGAAGGAAAAAGTCCTTAAAAACAAATAAGTGTCTGAGACAAGTATTTAAGCTTCGGAAGATAGATTGAAACCTCTTCCGAAGGTAAAATTTCTTAGACAGTTATTTCTTTTTGAGACATGATTTACTTCCGAAGGTAAAAATATATCTTCCGAAGGATCAGAAAATTTTCAAGAATCTAAGGAAAGTCTTCAAAAAGGATTTCATATCCAAAGAAACATAAGCTTATGAAAGTGATGAACTAGACAACTTAGGACTAGTTTAATTAATCCCTTTTCATAGTTATCTCTTATTAAATGATACGTGATATTGATGTGTTTGGTCCTTGAGTGCTGCACAGGGTTCTTAGTGATAGAGATAGCACTATTGTTGTCTATGTGGATAGGAGTCTCCTTGAAGTTAAATCCATAGTCCAGCATCTGATTTTGAATCCAAAGCACTTGAGCACAGCAACTTGCAGCAGCAATGTATTCAGCCTCAGCAGTTGATGCAGACACATGAGATTGTTTCTTACATTGCCATGAGACAACCCTTCCACCAAGTAATTGACATCCCCCAGATGTAGACTTTGCAGTCATGCTGCAACCACGATAATCACTATCTTTATAAGCATACAGATTGAAGTCAGGATTCTTTGGATACCATAAACCAAGTGTTGAAGCACCTTTGAGGTATCTTAAAATCCTTATGATAGTGATGAGGTGAGACATCTTAGGTTTGGCTTGATATCTTGCACAAATACATGTAGCAAACATGATATCAGGCCTGCTAGCTGTAAGATACATAAGAGACCCAATCATAGCCCTGTATAAGTGTTCATCTACACACTCCCCCTCAAGATCAGGTCCAAGGGAGTGGTTTCTGGCTATAGTGTCTTAGCAATCTTACAATCAGTCATGTTGAATCTCTTGTGTATGTCCTGAACATACTTTGACTGACTTATGAAGATGTCATCTTCAACTTGCTTCACTTGAATTCCCAGAAAGAAATTGAGTTCTCCCGTTGCACTCATTTCAAATCTGTCTTTCATCAGCTACTCAAAGTCTTTGCAGAGCTTTGGATTAGTTGAACCAAAGATGATATCATCTACATACACTTGAACTAGCAATAAGTCATTCCCCTTTCCTTTGATGAAGAGAGTTCCATCTATAGTACCTCTCCTGTATCCATGTTTACAAAGATACTCAGACAATGTCTCATACCACTTCCTGGGTGCCTGATGCAGCCCATAAAGAGCTTTGTCAAGCTTGCAGACATAATCAGGATGATCATGGTCTACAAAACAAGGTGGCTGTTTGACTTATACCTCTTCATCAATCACTCCATACAGAAAAGCACACTTCACATCAAGTTGAAAGACCTTGAAGTTCTTTGATGCAACAAATGCCAGGAATATCCTAACAACTTCTAAAATTGCTATAGGAGCAAAGACATCAGTGTAGTCAATCCCTTCTTCTTGTGTGTATCCTTGAACAACTAGTCTTGCCTTGTTCTTGATGATAATGCCTCTATCATCCTTCTTATTCCTAAACACCCATTTGGTTCCAATGGTAGTCTTTCCATGAGGAAGAGCACAAAGGTTCCAAACTTTTTGCCTTTTGAATTGAAGCAACTCTTGTTGCATAGCTTCAACCCAACTTCCATCCTTTAGAGCTTCATCAACTTTCTTTGGCTCTATATGGGATAAGAAACAAGAGTGAAGACAAATATTTGCTTCATGGGTTTGTCCTCTTGTTCTTACCCCTGTGACAACATTTCCAATGATGTTTGTGGTGGGGTGAGACTTGTGGATCCTAAGCTGAGGGATCATAGCAAGTTGCTGAGAAAGATCCAAATTAGAGAAATTTAGATCTGGCATAGATGATTCACCCTCCACAGCACCACACTTATCAAGAGTGACTGATCCAATGAGTGTGTGACATCATTGATGCTGTCATCTATAGTGTGGTTATTAGCATCAAGAAATTCCTGATCACTTTCATCATCACCATTGTTGTCTTCCACAATTGAGGTATCTTTATCTGGTTGTGGAGCCTCTGAGCTAGAATTTGAAGGCACCCCAGATGTATCAACTGAATTTGTCATTGTAGTGCTGATAGAAACCTCATTTGCTGAAGTAGTTCAAACTGGAGCTGAAGATGTATGAGTTGAAGGTCTTCCTAGCTCAAATCTTGGATCAGGATCACCTGTATTTAAATTTTCTACAGATCCTGAAACATTCTCACAAGATTCTTTAAAACAATTGGTAACTAAATCAAGATCAAATAGCCAATCAGGACCAGAACCAGCCACACAAGGTGTGTGTTCATTGAAAGTCACATTGGCTGACTCCTCAACAATTCTAGTTCTGAGATTGTATACTCTATAAGCCTTAGCCTACGAAGAGTATCCAATGAAGTGTCCATCATCTGATTTCTCAGCAAATTTGGCAATTTGATCTTTGGTATTCAAGATGGTGCAAGGACATCCAAATGACCTGAGAAACCAATGAAAGGTTTTCTCTTGTGACAAAGTTCATAAGGAGTCTTACCATGTGTCTTAGCTACTAAAACTCTGTTTTGCACATAGCAAGCAGTGTTTACTGCCTCTGCCCAGAAGGTGATGGGCAGTTTAGAGTCAGACAACATAGTTCTTGTAGCTTCAATTAGTGTCCTGTTTCTCCTCTCAGCAACACCATTTTGCTAAGGAGTCCTGGGAGGACTATATTGTCTTGTAATACCTTTTTCATCACAAAATGTATCAAGGATTTGATTCTTGAATTCAGTCCCTTGATCACATCTTATGGTTTTGACCTTGTGATCACATTGATTCTCAATTTTTAAGATGAAATTTTTCAGAATCTCAGGGTTCTCATCCTTAGTTCTAAGAAAGAAAACCCAGGTGAATATTGTGTAAAATCATCTGTGATCACCAAACAATAAGAGGTCCTTCCTAGACTCATTACACTGGTGGGACCAAAGAGATCCATATGTAATAAGTGTAAAGGAGTATTGATGGAGTTCCTTTCCTTAGGCTTGTGAGATACCTTATGTTGCTTCCCTTTCAGGCATGCAACACAATGATCATCACTTGAAAACTCTTTCTTTGGCATTCCAGTTACCAAATCATGTTTAATTAGTTTATTCATGTTTTTAAAGTTTACATGGCACATTCTTTTATGCCATAGGAAAGACTCATCACTATTTGCTTTAGACAGAAAGCATGAAACTTCTTCGGAGGGAGATTTTTCTTTCAAGTCCATCTTGTACATGTTCCCTTTCTTGGGGGCTCTAAGCAGGAAGTGCTCATGAGGAATGATCATTCCAGGCTTGAGAACAATACACTCATGCTCAGTAAAGAGCATGTTATGACTCTGATCACAAAATTGGGATACATCTCAGAAGATTGTACCCAAGCTCCTTGACAAAGTTTACCTTTTCAATGTTGAGCTTACCATTTGGGACCTTGCCCCTTCCAGAAATGTAACCACCTTCATCTCCTCCAAAAGCAACTGGTCCTCCATCAAATCTCTCAAAGTTATTGAGTAGTGACCTATTGCCTGTCATGTGCCTGGAACAGCCACTATCAATGATCCAGACATTCTTGTTTGTCTTGAGCTGTTACTGCACAAAGAAAATGATTAGTTACATTTGGAAACCCAAGCCTTATTTGTCTTGGGTTCACTAAGTGTAATAGAAGGTAATGCAACAGTAATAGATCCTATGGTTGTGCTAGGAGGATCTTGAGCTGTTGTTGATGGAGAAACTTCAGTCACTTGGTCTTTCTTAGACTTCCACACCACCTTTGGAGTCTTGGACTTGACCTTTAAAACTTCGGAAGCTTTTGGGACTTGGAAGTTTTGATGACTGAACCTTCGGAAGATTCTGTAGTCACTGCAGCAGACTTCAGTGCTTCGGAAGAATTCCTTTCTTCCGAGACCAACTTCTCTTCCGAAGGTAATTTTCCATTTGCCTTCTTCTTAGATTTGGAGCTTCCGAAGGAAACATACTTTCCTTCCGAAGCTTGAATCTTCTTGAAACTCTTTGAAGTCTTTGTCTTGGTCATATGGACAGTACTTTTAGGATTGTATGGACAATCCTTAGCAATGTGAGAGGTACTTTCACACATGACACACAACATTTTCTTCTTCACAAGAGTCTCCTTATGAGAGCAAAACTGTCTTTGTTCACATCCCTTCTCCACCTTCATCTTTGCAGATGCTGAGACAGTTCTTTTGGGCTGGGAACTGTTCTTGGAGTTTGATGGTCCAGGCTGTGCAGCAGTGGTACACAGCAGATCAGTCTTCTTCTTGGTACTGAGATGATTTGAACAAGAACCAGAACTCTTAGCTGAAGAGTTTTGGTTTATGTCTTCAGTCTTTACTACTTCAAACTCTGCAGAGATAAAAACTTGTTTCCGCTTAGAGTCAAAAGTAGCCTTGATCTCTTGAGCCTTCCTTGCTTTTCTTTTGCTCTTCCTGATCAAGTTCTTTCTCATTTACTTGGTCATCACAATAGTCTTCTTCTCCTCAGAAGGATAGTGGCCCTTCTTAGTTCCACACCTAGAAGATCTTACAGACAAGATTGTGTGTGGAGGAGCTATCTCATTAGATCCCAGTCCCTGTCTATTTTGATAACACACCTTGTTGTGCAGGGATGAGGATATCATGTTCTTGAAGGTCTCTTCTTCAAGAATACTCTTTTCTGCCCTGGCTTTGCTGATCACAAGCTCAGCCTGGCACTCAGTCAGCTTGGTTATGAGATCTTTGATTTGAGTCCTAAAAATGTATGCTCATGTTTTAGAACTGAAATGGTTTTCTCTAAGTCCTCTATCTTTAGTTTATAATCATTTTCAGACTTTCTAAAATCAGATTTTAAAATGTTTAAGGACTCAAGATCAGATCTCATCTCCAAGTTATAGGACCTGTATCTATTAACTTTAGCAATGCATTCAGAAGTACAGAGATGTTCCAATACCTTGGCTTCATCATGATCTGCCATTAGTGCTTGGTTTGCAGAAGCATCTTCCACCTGAAAGCTCCAGTCAAAGCCTCCTTCTTCAACAGCAACAACTGCTTGTTGCTTTGGCTTCTCATTCTGAGGGGCTTTCTCAGTGTAGTTTGGTCTGGTTTGTGTTTGGCCACCATTTGTTTTAGGTGCCTTACACTCTCTAGCAAAGTGGCCCATCAAGTTACAGTTGTAACACTTGACTTTGCTTTTATCCAAGCCAAATTTTCCACTGGTTGCATTGCTTGGAAACCTCCTTCCAGTTCTCTTGTAGAACTTCTTGGCTCTATGAGTGAGAAGAGCCATCTGCTAAACTATTTCCATATATTCCAGATCATCTGGATGGATACAATCCATGTCTTCAAGAGTGAAAAGAGAGTTTCCACAACTTTCATCAGAAGACACAAAGGCTTGAGAAGAGCTAGTCTTTTGGAATGGGCTTCCTTGAGTGTAGTTCTCCCTGGGTGTCTCTGGGAAGGTGATGAAAGGACCCTTTGGTGAGTTGTCAGGGCAGCATATGAGATGATGTTGGGGTTCTATGCTATCCCTTTCAACCACATACAGGGCTGAACCCAATTGATTGTTGGAGTTGCCAGATGAACCTTGCATGTTCATATCCATCTGGTAGCCACTGATAAACATAGCTGCTGAATTGTCAATATATATTGGAGTCTGAAGGAAATTGTAACCATAATCAAGCAATTGGTTTTACAACCAAAGGAAATGAGAGCAACCAGCTAAAGCAGCTATGTACTCAGCCTCAGCTGTGGATACAGATACATTTGTTTGCTTCTTGCACTGCCATGAAACTAGTCTTGGTCCTATGAATTGACATCCACCAGTTGTGGATTTTCTGTTGTTGTTGCATCCTCCAAAGTCACTATCTGAATATGAGTAGAGAGTGAAGTCACCATCCTTTGGATACCAAATTCCAAAGGCTGGTTTTCCTTTGAGATATTTGAAAATTCTCTTCACAACATTCAGATGAGACTCTTTGGATCTGATTGGTACCTAGCACAAACACACATAGCAAACATAATGTCAGGTCTACTGGCAGTTAAATACATAAGTGATCCTATCATTGATCTATATAATCTTTGATCAATAGTTTTTCCTGTAGGATCAGGTATAATCTTTTCAATTGTTGAGGCTGGTGTTTCTCATGAAGATGTATCAACAAGGTTGTACTTCTTCAATATTTGACGTATGTATTTCTCTTGATTGATGAAAATGCCACCTGTCTTCTGATGAACTTGTAGACCAAGAAAGAAAGTTATTTCAACCATTGAACTCATCTGAAACTCAGATTTCATCAACTCTTTAAAGCTTACACATCATATCTTGTTAGTTGAGCCAAATATAATCTCAACAACATAAATTTGAACAACTAAGAGATCTTGATGTTCTTGTTTGAGAAAGAGAGTCTGATTAATGGTTCATCTTTTGTATCCATGCTTGAGCAAGAAAGATGATAATGTTCATTCCACTTTCTTGGTGCTTGATGAAGACCATACAAAGCTTTATCAAGCTTGTGTACCTTATGTGGGTAATGAGGATCTTCAAATCCAGGAGGTTGTGCTACATAGACTTTTCATCAATTTTTCCATATAAGAAAGCAAATTTGACATCCATTTGATAGACAGTGAACTTCTTATACGATGCATATGCTAGGAATAATCTTATGGCTTCAATTCTTGAACTGGTGCAAAAACTTCATCATAGTCTATCCCTTCTTCTTGAGTGTAACCTTATGCAATCAACCTTGCTTTGTTTTTCACAATTATACCTCTGTCATCTAGTTTATTTTTAAAGAGCCATCTTGTTCCAATTGGATGTTGGCCTTCAGATAAATCAACTAGATTCCAGACTTTTTGCTTTCTGAATTGTTAAAGCTCTTCTTGCATAGCTTCAATCCAGCTATTGTCCTTTAGCGCAGCTGTGATGTTTGGAGGAACCACTTGTGAAAGAAAACAAGTGAAAAGATAGATGTTTGCAGTTCCACCTTGGCTTCTTGTTGTTCTTTTATCAAGATCACTAATAATGTTGTTTATTAGATGAGTCTTATGAATTCTTGTTGTTGGAGTAGATTCATATGGAATAGATGATTCCAAGTTAGTCACATTCATTGATGCAGATGGATCCAATCCAGGTGATGAATTAAGGAAGTAATCAAAGTGTTCCTCCTATTCATCATTGGTTATGGAGTGATCTTCCTGAGTTTGAACATCAGGTGCATCATTAATATCTTCAGCATGAACTTCTCCAGAAGCATTTTGTTCTTCCGTAGGAGTTACAGGAACATCTACGGATGGTATATGTAGACTTGCTGAATCATCTCCAATGTTTGTTGTATCTTCTTGAGAACATGAAACAACTGCTGAGACATTATTCATATCCCCGGATGCAGAATGCACATCTGCGGATGCAGAGTCAGCAGCTGCTGATGAAGTGTTTGTCACACCCCAACCGACGTCGAAAACGTCGAGATGTGAGGGTTAAGATCGTTCATAGCCACATAACGCTATTATTAAATCCAAATATTATAATCATAAGTTTCCAATGTAACATTAAAAGCATCAGTCTCAAACAAAGTTAACATCATGTATAAAAGTTAAATGTGACAAGTTCATCCATTTATTTAACTAGGTCTAATCCTAGATGTGTATAAGCTTCAAAAGTGCATCAAACTTGGGCGTTTCCTGAAACATGTTAAAAATAAAAGGTCAACATAATGTTGGTGAGATTTCCATAGTTTTCAATACATAAGTATTTAAAAGATGGAAATTCATGTTATAAGTTAGAGAACAAAGTAACTAAGGATGTAAGACAGAATGCACAATCAAACTCTTGACAGATTTTTACAAGTCTCAAACGTTTACAAGTATATACGATTAGCTAAGTGTACTTGGATTAACTAAGCAGGCTTGTTAGGCCCATAGATCTATGACGTTGCCAGGCTAGCAATAGTTAATGATTGTACATATAATCGACATTACATGGTAGCTACTAGGATCAATTAACCACAACATACAAGTGAATTGCCATAAGTTTACAAGAATCAAACGTTTAAGTGTAACGATTATAAGATAACATGTTTCACCCCAAAGTGTGTAAATATGAAAAAGGGGTATAGAAATACTCACTTGGTCAATAAATATATAATTGACGATTAATAAGAAATATAATAAGCAACGTTTCAACGTAGTCCTTCACAATACACCTAAAATAAATATATATTTACAAGGTTAAAGTTTAATTGTAAGATTAACATTTTAACGCGAACTAGGGTTTCGATGGGAATTTGGGGCTTGTCAAATAATTATGTTTAACAAAATGGAATCAATTATATTTATTAAACTCAAAGAAATTTGCTACATGTTATGTAAGATCATATGTATAAAATATAATATTTATAACAATTTGTATACATATATAATGATTAAATAAAATTTAGTAACCTCAATTTAAAACAATAATTTGAAGATAATGGATGAAATAATATTTATGTGAACAAAATATTATCTAAAGTCTACTTTTTATAAAATTAAACTATTTATATCTCTTTTTTAGAATATTTAATAAAATATAAAAGTATTTCTTTTTAAGTAAACAATTTACAGAAAATATTCAAATAATTTAAAATGATCAAAGTTTATAAAATGACTTTTTTATAATTTTTAGAAATTTTTAGAATTTTTTTAGTATTTAGTTTAAAGGCCAAAAGGCCAAAAAAAATTACATGAGGTTCCCCGGGTTCGAACCGAGGACCTCCTGCTTTACACGGTGTGTGCGTGATCTGTGAACCAAGGCTCTCAGCCGTGGTTTGTATTGGTTTTAAAATCTTAAAAACACCAAACAAAAAACCCCACCCAATTCCCATGAACCCTAGGTTCCTTTGATCCCAAATTGAAGCATTAATCGATTCTATGGGCATTGTTAACCATGGGGCTTTTGTTTCCCATGATTAAACGAGTGTGTACATGTAAACAATTACCCGTTTGATTAACAATTGAAGATGCACACTTCGATGAACGAGTCGCGACCGAGAGGTGAGAGGACGATGGGTAAATGTTGATGATAATTCAATTAATCTTGTGTGAAGCTTTGATTGATGTACTAGACCAAAAGCCCCTTATTAATTTCGAGTTTCAATGCTCAAACGATGGTGATCCAGTAAGTTGCAGGTGGCGGTGAAAAGGGGTAGTCGAATCTGATGCTGGTGTTTGTTTCAGGGGAAATTGAAACTGGTAATGGTTTAGAGATAGTTAATCTATTGTTTATGTGCGATTAATTGAATTATTATTGTAGTTTAATGCTCAAACGGCTAATAACTTCAAGGGGTTTCGGTTATGTGATTGTTTAGGTGGTAACCGATGCTTTAACTTTGATTAAACGAGGCGTTTAAGTTCGAATTGTGTTCTAGAATGGTTTGGAATGATTTGGTATCAAAACAGTGGTGTTTAGCGTCTCCTAGGACCTCGCCGGCGGGCGGCCGGAAAAGCGGGGTGAGAGAAAGAGAGACGGGGTTGAGTTTCAAAATGTTACACACATGGCCCCTGTAGTTTGATTCTTTTTATTTTATGCACAAACTTTATATTTAAAGTTTCTAAATTAGCAAATTAAGCCACTGGACTTTAATTATCCTTTAGTTTTGATCCTCTTGAGTTAAATAACTTCTATAGATTATTGTTATTATTTTTTGTATTATTATTTGTATTATTACTATTATTTTAGTTATTATTACTAGTATAATATTATTATTATAACTTTTTATTATTATTACTATTATTATTATCTTTAATATTATCATCTTTATTATTATTATTATTATTATTATTATTATTATTATTATTATTATTATTATTATTATTATTATTATTATTATTATTATTATTATTATTATTATTATTATTTGTTATTATTATTATTATTTTTATTATTTATTATTAAGTTCAATTTAGTAATTAAATTATGAACCTTCTAATCAAAGAATTAAAAACAAGGAGGAAATAAGCATAAGTAAAGCATAAATTTTATAATTGACTATAATGGTCCTTACAAGAATAAACGACGTTAACTATTAGTTAACCAAAAATACAAGATGTTACAGTCTCCCCAACTTAAAAGAATTTCCTCCCGAAATTAAGAATGAACTAAACGAACAAATGCGGGTATCTCTCCTTCATATGGTCCTCACGCTCCCAAGTGAACTCAGCTCCACGTTTGTTTTCCCAACGAACTTTGACGATCGGTGTGGTAGTTGTTCGAGTCTTCTTCAGGGTTCGATCCATAATGTCAACGGGCTTCTCAACGAAATGCAATGACTCGTCTATTTGAATTTCCTCTAATGGAACATGCAAATTTTCATCAGCCAGACATTTCCTCAGGTTTGAGACATGGAAGACAGGATGAACTCCGCTAAGTTCAGAAGGTAGTTCCAGTTTGTAAGCCACTTTCCCAATTCTTTTCAGAATCTTGAAAGGTCCTACAAAGTGTTGGGCTAACTTACCCTTCTTCCCAAAGCGAACAACACCCTTCCATGGAGAGACCTTAAGAAGAACCATATCGTTGATTTGGAATTCTAACGGTTTGCGTCTTTTATCGGCATAACTCTTTTGGCGACTTCTAGCCACCTCAAGGTTACTTTGGATTTGGAAACCTTGTCGGTCGTTTCTTGAATAAGTTCAGGACCAGTGATGAGATTCTCACCAATGTCAGTCCAACAAATCGGAGAGCGACATTTGCGACCATACAAAGCCTCGAATGGTGCCATCTTGATACTTGAGTGATAACTATTGTTATACGAAAATTCCGCGAGCGGCAGATGCGTATCCCAATCACCACCAAAATCAAGGACACAAAGACGCAGCAGGTCCTTGAGGGTTTGAATTGTTTGTTCGGTTTGACCATCAGTTTGAGGATGGTAAGCCGTACTTAAATCCAATTGAGTACCCAAGAGTTCTTGCATAGATGACTAAAAGTGTGAAGTGAAACGAGCGTCTCGATCGGATATGATGTGTAACGGCACGCCATGACGACTCACAATTTCATCAATGTAGATGCGAGCCAGTCTTGAAACTTTGTATGTGTCTCGTATAGGTATGAAATGTGCCGTCTTGGTCAAACGGTCAACAATCACCCATATACTATCATGACCACGAGGAGTACGAGGTAACTTGGTTATGAAATCCATGGATATATGTTCCCATTTCCACATAGGGATTTCAGGTTGTTCAAGTAAACCACTTGGTCATTGGTGCTCGGCTTTGACTCTTGCACATGTGAGACACTTGGAAACGTAAGACGCGATATCTTTCTTCATTCCAGGCCACCAATATTGACCACGCAGGTCCATTTACATCTTATCAGAGCCAGGATGAATAGAATATCGAGTTTGATGAGCTTCGTTCAAAATGAAGTGTCGAAGGTTATCACGATTTGGAATCCAAAGTCGATTCAAGAAGTACCACATGCCGTTCGGTTTTGTCTCCAGTTGCGACTGAATGTTAAACACCAAATCTTCATCTTTCCTTTCCTCGGTTAACGCCGCGTGTGGGGCCTCGCGAATGCATAACTCGAGATCACTATCAATCCTTATGTTTTGAAGCATGATAGTAGCCTCGTTAACATCCACATGGATCTCGGTATCAAATTCCCCTAACGTGTCAAACCATTGCCTTCGATCCCGGATTTCTTGTAGTGAGACAGCCTTGTTGTGGACCTTGCGACTCAGTGTGTTGGCTACAGCATTCGCCTTCCCAGGGTGGTAACGAATGTCGCAATCGTAGTCGCTAATCAACTTAATCCAACGTCTTTGCCTCATGTTGAGATCCTTTTGATTGAACACGTGTTGGAGACTCTTATGATCGGTGTAGACTATGCATTGCGTCCCATAAAGATAATGTCGCTAGATCTTCAAAGCAAAAACGACAGCACCAAGTTCAAGAAAGTTGGTTGTGTAGTTTACCTCATGCACCTTCAATTGTCTCGACGCATATGCTATGACTTTGCCTCGTTGCATGAGAACACAACCAAGACCTTGATTAGAGGCATCACACTATACAGTGAAATCGTCGTTTCCATCGGGGAGTGTGAGAATAGGAGCGTTACATAACTTGCGTTTCAATGTCTCAAAAGCCTTTTCTTGTTCGGGTCCCCATTCAAAAAGTCGGTTCTTTTGGGTTAGGGCCGTTAATGGCTTAGCAATCTTCGAAAAATTCGCTATGAACCTACGGTAATATCCCGCTAAACCCAGAAAAGAACGAACCTCGGTTGGTGTTGTGGGAACACACCAATTCTTCACGGCTTCAATTTTAGCAGGATCAACGTGAATTCCTTGGCTATTTACCACATGCCCTAAGAATTGAACCTCTTCTAACCAGACGTCACACTTGGAAAACTTGGCGTATAATTGCTCCTTCTTCAAAAGTCCAAGAACTTGTCGCAAGTGCGTCTCGTGATCGATTTTCGTCTTGGAATAAATAAGAATGTCATCAATGAACATGATCACAAACTTATCCAAATACGGTTTACATACTCGATTCATGAGATCCATGAACATGGCAGGTGCATTGGTCAAGCCAAAAGGCATTACCATGAACTCGTAATGTCCATATCGAGTACGAAAAACGGTCTTTGGAATGTCGTCATCGTGGACACGTAATTGATGATACCCAGAACGTAGATCGATCTTTGAGAATTGAGTTGCTCTTTGAAGTTGATCAAAGAGATCATCTATTCGAGGAAGAGGGTATCGGTTTTTGATAGTAACCTTGTTGAGTTCTTGGTAGTCGATGCACATACGGAATGAACCATCCTTCTTCTTCACGAACAGTACAGGTGCACCCCACAGTGAAGAACTAGGACGAATGAATCCCTTATCGGTCAACTCTTGCAGTTGACTAGCTAGTTCTTACATTTCAGACGGTGGGAGACGATAAGGTGATTTAGCCACAGGGTTCGCACCAGGGATCAAGTCGATCTTGAACTCAACTTCTTGCACGGGAGGTAATCCCTTAAGATCCTCAGTAAAAACCTCGGGAAATTCTCACACGACAGGAATGTCTTTCAGTTCCTTACTTTTGGCTTTCGTATTAACTACATACGCCATGAAAGCTAGGTAGTTTTTACTTAGGCACTTTCGGGCCTTGATGCAAGACATAAGTTTGAGTCCTTGGGATGGTTTCTCCCCAAAGACTTTCAAAGTATCACCAGTCGGTAAAGGAATTCGGATGCACTTCTCGAAGCATAGAATTTCCGCACGTTGCTTGGCTAACCAATCCATGCCAATCATAACATCAAAGCTTCCCAGTTGCATAGGAATAAGGTCGATGAAGAACTCGTGTTCGTTAAGGCTCAAGGTACAATCGCGTATTAGGACATCAACGACGATAGATTTTCCATCGGTGACTTCGACCGTGAAGGATCTTTCCAGATTAACACGCGGTTTAGAAAGTATAGGTCGAATTCCAAGGACACGAAACTCCTATCCGCACACGAATCAAACAATACAGATGCATAATGACTATTTACAAGATACATACCTGTTTGGTAATAACCCATTATTTGTATGATGAACACAGATAGGAATTTTTACAAGACAAGGAACAATTAAAAGAAATTCAACGACGTACCATTCACCACGTCGTTGTTGGCTTGTGCTTGGTCGGCGTTGATGTTGAAAGCCCTTCAACGAGCCGGTGGCACAGTTCCTGCATTGCGAGGACATTGCGGACGAATATGTCCAGGCTCTCCACAGTTGTAGCAGGTTTGGTTGGTAAGCATTGTAGTGTTGTTTGGTGCTCGCAGGCAAGTAGCCACCAAGTGGCCATACTTCCCACACAACGAGCAGACTCGGCATGGAATATTGCTCGCATGGTGGTACTTGCACGTGTTACACATAGGATATGGATCAGCATAAGCTCTAGCCACAGGGCTTGATTTGCAACCACCATTTGTTTTTTAGGAGCATTGGGTGCGGTCACAGCGTAGTTGCGCGTCGGGGTGAACTTACGCTTCTTGTTTTGAGAAGATGACTCGGCTCTTACCTCCTTTGTTGCCTCGGGTGTCACCTTCACAGTAGAATTGGAACCCTTTGCCGACAAAGTGCCAGCTCTAATATGATTCTCGGTGCGCTGTGCTGTGATAGTGATTGCCTCCTCCAAAGTCGTGGGCCTACTACCCACCACGGCATCTTGAATTTGAGGTGGCACCCCTTAATAAATTTCTCAATATTACGGGGCACGGTGTCCACCATGTGTGGTAGAAGGATACTCAATTCATGATGCCGGGTGGAATAAGCCAAGTGATTTCCACCATCTTGTTTGAGATTCCAGAATTCCTCCTCTAACTTTTGTAACTCGCTCCTCGGGCAAAACTTTTGGATCATGATATCCTTGAATTCATCCCAAGATAATGCCAAGGCAGCTTCAGTTCCTCGGTTCCTCTTTTCGCTATTTCACCATGTTAGTGCCCGTTGTTGGAGGACACTTGCAGCATAACGAACCTTGAATTCATCGGGACACTCGCTCACGATGAATGTGTTCTCCATACTCTCGAACCACTCGAGAAGTCCAGTGGCTCCTTCTTTTCCACTAAAACTAGTGGTTTGCACGAGTTGAAATATGTAAAGGTGCATGCGCGATTGTTCATGTTTTGGTTGTTGCTATTCTCCCCTTGAACATTGTTATCACCACCACTATTGTTTCCATTAGTGTGACACCCGGTCAAACAGGTCAACACTCAAACCATTCGCAATAATAAATTTATGGTTATTTAATTATTATATCTGATTAATTGAAAACCCTACGTTAACGTTTTAACGAACCTTGGAATCATTTAACAGTTGCTTGTATATAATAATAATAATTACAATAATAATTAATAATATTATTTATTTATTTTTACATTATATTTAGTTTTGTAATAAATTAAGAAAACGATCTTTTTATTAACGTTATTTCTATAGAAATAATTTTTTCTAAAAAATCAAACTACTTTTACGTAATATTTTAAAATTGGTTTTTTAAAGTAAATTTATTTATGAAAAAATAATTAAAATAGGAAGTTATAGTAAGAAAATCTTTCAATATGAAAATTTTTTGAATGTTATTTTGGAATAAAATATTTACTTTACCTTTGGAAAAAAAACAAAAAAAATTAAAAAGTTCATATTATTGTTTTATTACTCATATTTATTACTAATACGAAATTCCAATTACATCATGTTTTAGTATATCATCTTATAATTTATAATTTTTATTCTGTTTAATTTTTTTTATTCGACCCGTGTATTATACACGGGTTTAATAAAACTAGTGTATGCCTATATTATGATTGAGAGGTTGATTCAAGATAAGATGTATGAAACATTTGCCTATCCAGAAATAAGTTAATCGAATCACATTAATAACTAAAAATTTGCTTCAGTTAACTCAATCACCTTAAGAAAGACCTAAGTGCAAATGTATCATAGTTATTGTAGTTAGATAATTTAAATTATATGATTATTGAAAGAATAATGTGTTGTTTAGATGAGGAAAATATTGGAACATTGCACAAGGAAAACAATCTTGAAATGTGTTCCTTTTTATTATTCTAGTTATTGTCAACCCAATTTGTTGAAAGAAAGTAGCTCTAGTTTGACCTGCCCATGACATGGAATAAGAAAATTCAAAAGTTTGGACTTTAATATTAACTAGAATAATCTCATCTCATCAAGTTTCACTCATCGTGTTGCTCAAAAGAGAATATATATTGACCAGGAAGTTGCAACTTGAAGTGAGTAATGGAGTTGCCATGGAAATAGTTTTGAATGTCTTTTCTACATCTAATTTTTAAAGTTGTTATATCTCCACTTTCAATACGTCAAATCCATGTGACATCCTAGAATAGTTGCTAACCACCGCACCGCTTGCAAATATATACAAACATTGTTATTTGAACGATTTAAATACGGCTATCTATATTGATCTATAAAATATTGAATCGGTCAATTTATAAACTTTTACATTTCGAATTGATTGTGACGGCTCATAATAACTTTAACTTTAAGGATCGTAATGATACTTATGACCGTAAGTAAAAATTTCCTATTGTATTTAATTGTTTGAATTTAAATTGTTTTTTAACTTTTATATAGTGTATTAAGATATATTATTTTTTAAGTTTAATTTTTACTTTTATGAATTTTATAATTAATTTGTCTCATCATATTAAATTGTTTAACACGTTGAATCAACTTATTTATTATCTTTTTGACGGTATGTGTTTCATGTATACTCGCTGGTTATTGAAACACACATATATAAAGAGAGATATAAAAAAATAAGAGTGTTCAAATAACCCAAATAGGTGTTCAATTAAACAAAGCGGTATATTTATTTTATGTTTTTGGTTTTTCTTCTTTAATAAAGTATTCATTTACAAATTGGATAAACAAGTTAATTTATCATATTGAATCGTTTAATTAAAGGATGAGGAAACGATTTATCTGTTAGATCAATTTATTTATTTAATTTATAAATAAGTATTAATTAAAGGTAAAAAAATAAACTCAAAAATTAATATAAACTAATAACTCATAAATTAATAAAAAAATGTAAATAAAAAAGTCAGAAAATATAAATCTAAAAATAAAAAAATCAAGTTTTGTTACTTACAAGGCGACCCCATATAATTACGGGCCGTAATGACCAATATGGGTTGTAAAAGATCAGGAGTTGACTAATTTGATATTTACAGGCCAATACGGTCTATTTGTCAATACGGGCCCTTTTCAAGGTGTTCAGATATCACATCTGAGTGTATCTATAACATGTTTTTTTTAAGTAGCATCTCGAGCCCGTGATAAGTAAATATAAATTTGAAATATTACAAAACTTTATGTCATCTCATACTAATGAGGGAGGAAAGTGTTGTTAAAAATATATTAAACATTCCACATCATTGAAGTTAAAAGAATTACGTACCCTTAATATGAAGATAAAGAAAATGTCACATTGCTTTGAGTGTAATGTTACTCTCTCGTGTGGATTCATACTTCTTTTTGTTTCTAATAATAATTAGTACCCCATTTTGTTATTAAAAAATCATTAATCAATTCTAATACTCTGGAGTAAATAAATAAAAGAAAGAAAGTAAAGCCCCTGGGTTTTGGAATGTTTGACTTTTTGGATTGTAGGTAACAAAGTCAAAATTTGTGTTTGACTTTAAACTCTTTTACTTGTTTAATGTGAGTCCATACTTTAAAATAGATTAAGAATGCATGGGATAACCACTTGTTTGAATCTTTTACTTGTTTAATGTGAATTCACCGACAGCCTTTTTCTCTCTTAAAACTTATAAAATTATATATTTTCAAATATATTTTCTCAAATTGTGCTTGAAAAGTATTATATAATATACATTGAAAACTTTTGATTTCAATAAATGAAAAATGATCAATTTTTCATTATTAACTATAAAACAAGTAATCACCAACAGATATCCCCCAATGGATGAAGCTATCGGAAGATTGTTGGCGGTGTCCTGTCAAAAGCTATTTTGAAGAAAAGGTAGTTTAAGGACTCTGTTAATGATCGGGCTGAAATTAATGAGCGTCTACCAGATCGTCAGTAATCTGTCACTGACTTGAGATCAATAATTAGCGGCACGCAACCATTTCAAGATTTGATTCCCAATCATCTTCAATGATGTTTTTAGATAAACAATCAGTAGGAAGCTAGACACTTTATAAAAACCAGTTCCAACAAACAATTTTTTTTTTCATAAATAGTTTATATTTGTCTTGTTAATATAACCAACAAATATTCGTCAAGAATTTGTCGATAGTGTTCTCCATAAATACCAACCTTGGTTTGGTCCTAAAAATAGCAAACACTAACACTTGTTAATTTGCTATAAGTAGTCAATGTTGTATACTTCTGATCTCTCAAAGTTATAAATGGCATACTGTTGATTTCTCAAAATATGAAAGATTATTGCTTGGGAGTGGTATGTACATATATTATTGTCGATCAATAGAGAACCATCTTTCTTTTTTAGGGGGGAATAAGGAAACATTTTTCAACCACACATTCTTAAACAATAAGTAACCAAATTGAACTCTAAGCGCAATGCTAAAATGTAAGATGTAAAATCTAAACCATGGATCTAAATGTTAAAAGCTAAACCAAAAAACTAAACCATAAAATTTAAGCCCTAAAGCAAAATGTTAAACGCTAAAACCCTAAAAGATAAACCTTAAAACTAAACAGTAAATCTAAACCCTAAAATCTAAACATTAAAGCTAAACCACAAAAGCTAAAATTAATAGGATAAAAAAGTTAGAAAAAAAATCTAAAAAACATAGATTTTGTTTAGCTAATCCAAAATATAACATAAGATAACATGTAGCTTACATATGTAATATTACATATTATGTGAAACCAATAAAAAAACTGACTTACATACACGTAATCATGTATAAAGGTATAATCATTTCAAAATTGTGTATATGTAATTTGGAGTATATCATAACGAATTCAAAATATTTGCATACGTGTAATATGCTTCAACAGCAAAACTAAGTTAGAAGTTTCATTTGATTATCACTATCCTCACCAAATGATTTCTTAAACACTAGATATAATCAAATTTAAATAAGAAAAAAATATTATAATGAAAATAAGAACAGAACCATGACAACCATGTTTAGTGTTTTGTAATATAAGCTTAAAAAACTTATTTCATCTGACATGATTTTCTTGTAAAATGAATTTTAATACGAATGGTGTAACACATAGGTAATTTTCTTGAACTTTTCTAACACAAAGCTTTTGTGAATTCAAAAAACTTAATATCATATCTGTTGGACCAAAAGAACCAATGAGCCTGATCAGAAAAACCTCTAAAGTCCCACAGACATTACAACTGCTGAAGAAGATCACAACAGCTGAAGACATCAGCTGATTACAAAGGTCTGAAGACAAAGCCTGAAAGTAAAGAACTGAAGACAAAGTCTGAAAGTGAAGTACTGAAGACAAAGACTGAAGACCAGAGTGATCAGTAGTTGTCACAACAGCTGAAGTTGTTAACTTCAGTAGTTGTGATGGTTTTTCCTTTTCAGTACTTGTAATTTTCCTTTCAGTAGTTTATTGTTTCAGTAGTTGTAGGTCAGTAGTTTTATGTTCTTGTACTTAGCATTCTCTGAGATGTGATCAGTTATTGAGAACATTTCAGTAGTTTGTATTATTTCAGTTGTTTGTATAATTCTGTTAGATGTCACTATCAAGTGACATCAGCAGACGTCACATTCCTCTATATAAGGGATGTTGACCTAGTTGTATTCTAACCGAAGCATTACGCGTGAATGAAAACATTCCTTTAACAGAAATATTCTCTCTCTATAATTGTTATTGTGTGTTTGCATATTCATCACTTTCTTGCTTGAATTCGATCTTATTTTGTTATATTCCGCTGCAAAATTCAAATCTAATTGATCCGATCCTATCAAATGGTATCAGAGCTGGTTAATCATTGATCGATCTAACAATTGATCATTAAAACTGCTCTTTTGATAGCTAAGGTTGATCGAATTAGCATTTTTGCAAGAATTGATTATAGAGATTGTTTTTCTGTCGCTTCCGGTTAATTAATTGAGATTCTAATTGTGTTTTTAAATTGTGTTGTTGAGTTTTCAAACTAGAATGATTTTAATCTCATTGAATTCGATTGAATTAGTGAAAATGACTACTTCAATCAATGATCCTCACAATACTGGCTCCTCAACTAAGCCTCCGATGCTTGTTAGGAGTGAGTATAACATATGGCAACGCCGAATGCTCCATCACCTGTCTGTTAACAGTTCAGGTTGTTGGAAGTCTGTGGTTCATGGACCATACAAGCCTATGGTGAGTAATCCTGAAACCAATGAGATGGTTCCTAAGAAGAAGGAACAATATTCTGATGAGGATTTAAAACTGTTTGAGATTGATGCTAAAGCCCATGGAATTCTGGCCATGGCACTGCCTAATGAAATCTATTCTGGGCTTATGCATCATGAAACTGCTTATGATCTCTGGGTTGCTCTAAAGGAACAATTTGGAGGAACTGATGAGGTCTTAGCAAACAACAGAGAAATCCTTGCCCAGCAATATGAGACATTCTCTCATAGGAAGGGTGAGACATTGACTCAACAGTTTGAGCGGTTTTCATGTTTGATCTCTGAGCTAAAAATGGTTCAACATGAATACACAAACAGCCAGATGAATAACAGATTCCTCAGATCCCTGCCTGAGAGATGGGACACTTACACCATTGTCCTATGCTCTAGTGCAAATCTGGATACTCTATCTCTCACCCAACTTCATGGGAAACTCTTAACATTTGAGAGAGAGATAGAACAGAAAAGGAAACTATCTTCATCTGGAAAGCTCACTGATGACTTTGTACCAGGTAACACTGCTCTGGTTGGTCATGAGTCTGAATATGCTTCATCTGAAAGTTCATATGATGAGCATATTGATTTCTCTTCAAACAGTGGAAATCATGCTTTTGTTGGAGTTGAGGGAAACTCAGGTTTTAATGTTGATAATTTGTGTTTTATGATGGATGATTTGAAAGGAATTGCTGATGATGATCTGGAAGAGATGGATATTCTGAGCCAAATGGCATTGATCAATATCAGATCTCAAAAGTTTTATAAAAGAACAGGTAGAAAATTCCCTGGTCTCTCTGGCAAAACCAAGGTTGGTTTTGACAAGAGTAAGTTGAGATGTCACAAGTGTCATAGACTTGGACATTTTGCTAGAGAGTGTAGATCATCTGGATCTAACTCATCTGCACCCTTTGTAATAGCTCACAATCCAAAGGGCAACATTCTACCAGTTCTGATCATCATTCACAACATCAATCATCTCCTGCATACTTTGTCCCTCAAAGCCCAATGCCATATCCTTATCCATGTTTTTACATGCCTCAGTCTGGCCAAGTTTCTGTACCCATGGCTCAACAACCACATGCTCTACCTGATCCTCAACCATCTCAAACAAATCAACAATCTCAATCTCAATCTCATCAGAGCTTTTTCACTCCTGAGGTTGTTGACTGGAGCAGCTTACCAGATGATGTCTCTGGTTACACTGAACAATTTGCTGGTGCTGGTCAACATGGTGGTGAAAACCCTTTTGGAAATCTTGCTCTAATGGCCCTGGAGACTACAGATGAAAATCCTTCATCATCACAGGTACCACAGGTATCTTCTGAGGCTAAGGCCAAGTTATGTTCTGAATCATGCATAGCTGCTTTTGTTTCTATTAGGGAAGTAAATGTAGCTTTAATTAATCAAAACCTTGACCTAGAAAAAGCAATTTTCAAAAGAAAAGCTGAGTTTGAGTCTGTTTTAAAAGAGAAGGATGAGGAGATTTATAAACTAACGTGTCAAATTACTGATGAAAAAGCAAAGGTAGAGGTCATTCTGGAAAATCACAAGAATCTCAAAGAAACACTTGCAGCTACCCAAGTTGATTGTGAACGCTGGGTAACATCATGCAAGGGATATGAAATGTTTCTCAGTAAGCAAACTGCTTCTAATGTGAAGTTTGGGATTGGGTATAATCATACCATACCTCCCACAGATTTTACTCCCAAGTTAGAAGTAAAATCTGAGGATGACTGTCATTCCCAAACCACATCATCAGGTGTTTCATCCTCAAATGATAATTCAAAATCTGAGGATGAAGATAGTGTGAGTACCTCAGCTAATCAAATTACTGATGGTCCCACTGCTTCGAAACACTTGATCAAGAAGAGGCTGAGAAATTCAGGTGTTGTTCCACAAGGTACTCAAAGTACTGAAGGGCAAAACACAACACCTGAAGAGCATTTCAAATCAGAGGAAAACAAGCATTCCTTGATATCAGTTAAGCAATATATAAAAATTATATATAAAGTAGGGAGGGTAAGGATAAAAGGAAAAAAACCTATAAAAAGTTTAAATAGGATTTTAAAACACTCGTAACCGCGTCGAACAAACTCCAATTTAACTCATGTAACTGGTTCGTTGAACCCAACCTCACCCAAAAAAACAGAGTGCCAAAAACCTAAATCCCCCCATCCTATCCACCCTTTAAAACCTAATCCCCCTCCCCCTTAAGAAAAGGAAAGAAAAGACTTAAACCATAAAACTAATAATGTAGAGTTCGACGAGGCAGTTCCAACGCCGCTGCAATGAGTTAAATCAGAGTTCGTTTTAGCCAATTTTAGGTGTTTTAAAAACTTTTATAAAACATTTTTCTTTTCAGCGTATCCCTATACTATATAAAGCTAACCGGAGTTTTGTAAAAAAAGTTATCTCATTATTGAGATCGTCAAATAGTAATTATATTGTAACTAGGGCTTTAACCCCCGCGCTTCGCGGTGGGGCAGGAGACTAAAAAGTTATTATTAATCCACTTGCGTTTCATGCATCATAAAGTGATAGCAAAAAGGAAAACAAACCCATGTGATTGAAATCCGAGTATGTGAAAGCAAAATGCAACTTCAATCGCATGAAATCAACAATAGAAAACATGTAAAGCAGTCGTATACCTACTAACACATGGCAAAAATTCTGTAGGGTTTCATTTTACATTTTCCAGTTTTGATAGAAGAGTTGCCATATTACATTACATAGAGGTATAACAGGAGTAAGGGGTTGCTTGGTAATTTCTGAATGATTAAGTTCTGAACCAATAAGAGGTCTTGACCATTAAGTGTTGAACCATTAAGAGGTCTGAATCATTAAGGGCTAGTATATCGCTTAACTATTCAAATGCAAATGTCTGACCAATTCAAATAAGAGGTCTTAACCATTCAACATTAGACCTATTAACCATTCAACATTAGTATAATGCTTAACCATTCAGAGGCAAATGTCCGAACCATTCAGACATTTGTTCGTGAAACAAACAGTCTAACCATTAAGTGTTGAACTATTTAGACATCTCAACCATTAAGAAGCTGTCAAACCGCCTCTAACACCAGATTCAAGAAGATTTAATACCTATGTTACAAAGGGTTTAATAGCCAGCCTATAAAGGTGTAAGAGTATTACTCTCACAAAAGAATCAACATTTCTTAAATTTTGCAATAAGATTTGGCCGGCAATCTGTTAAGTTAAAAAAATGGGATTGTTATATAGAAGACTCAAAGAGTCAAATATACCATTTTATATTTTAGCTGATGTGAATCCAAGGATCGCAATCAGGAATTATCAGTGTTAGAAGGGGATTAAGTTAATGATTGGGGAATGAACATTAACCTTGTTTAATTGTTTAATAAATAAATATCAAACAGAATAAATGTTGATTATGACGAACACAACGATACGAGCACAATAAATAAACAAACAGGATTTGATTCAAAAGTATATCATTAAAACTGATTAATGATTATAGATGAATAACTAATGAATGTTATAAACAATAATTGCTTTGAATGTGTTGATGTTTGGTGAAATATTGATGTGACGGCTGCTAGGGTTTGTGTTTGATTGATTGTGTGAATCGATGTGATGTTTTGTGTTTGCCGTCTGGTCGCCCGTGTGTTCACCCGTATTGCTCGTCACTTGATGTGAAACCTAGGACTCATATTTATAGGCATGCATGTTTCTATTAAGGAAACATCAAATCTCTTGGGATTTGAAATTGTCTTGTTGACTTGTAATATTTGAATACAAGTGTTTGGTCTTCAGCAGTAAAGTTGTCTTCCGCATGAGTCTTCACTTGAACTCTTTACTTGAATCCTTGAACTCCAGAGCTTGTTGTACATCCGCAGAAGATCTTCGGATGTTTGTTTTTAAAGAAGAACAAAAATGTTCATCCGTAGATGTTTCTTACACTTAGTCAATTTCATAAATTGACCAAGCATAATGTTTTACCTGCCATCATACACATAAATCAACACACATATGGGTTAACCTATATACATAAAGCATACATCAAAATAATGAATTACAAATATTCATTACAAGTTTTGATTAAAGTACTAAGCCTATACAAAAGGATCTAGACCTATTGTTCCTAGATCTAACAATACTCCCCCTTAGGCTTAGACACTTGTAATCAGCTCTTCAAAACTGAAAGCTCCTTCATTCTTGACACTTGTTGAAACAAGATACTGCATCCTTTTGAGCATCATATTTGTACTTGACCTCCATTCTGCATATCTTTTGAAGTGTCTCAAAACTTAATCCCAGAATATCTTCTCCTGTTGTTAGAGTTTCCACAACACTTTGATTGTTGACTATTTCTAGCTCATCTTGTTCTGACATTCTTAGTTAAGTTGCTTCCTTGATATCAGCTCCTTTCAACATCCCAGCCTCATATCTTGTTCTTTTATATGCCTTTTCTTGTAGTTTGTCAATGACTTGTATGATATGCAAATACAGGCATAGGTCATTCTGAGCTTGATCATCTTTGAATTTTGTGAAGAACTTATCATGTAGGTATGAGTATAGCTTGGATGCAGAAAGTTAATTTCAATTGGATCAAACAACCTTATACTCTTAGGTTTCTTCTTTTCTTCATTTCTCATCAGCACCAGTTCTTTAGTCTTCTCCACATATCTCCACTTAGTTATGGGAAGAGTGTATTGATTTCCTTCAATGACTTTGATGGCTGCTGTTTTTCTGTTAGTGTATCCAACCCTCCTTAAAAATTCATCATCAACTAATTTAGAGGAGTTTGTGTTTGATCTTCTTTCCTTTTGGTGTCTTTTCTTGTGTTCCTCATCTTCCCTTCTTGCTTCCTTTAGCACATCATCCTTAAACTTTGTTTTCAACTTTCCAACCAAGACAGAGAAATCTCTTCCTCTTGGACTTATTGGGTAGTTAGAGATGATCAAACTTTGAAGGTCTTTAATGTCAGCATCAGGCAACAACAAGATTGATTCAAGTAGGTGGAAGTATTCAACTCTACTCTCTTGATAAGTGCACAGTCCCACTCTGAGTCATATTTCCAGGCCATAATCCTGTTTTCTTCAGCAGCAGTGGGGGTTGTGATATGATCAAACAACTAGATTAGAGAAGATTTTTCATCTGTGATCTCTCTCACAGTTGTGCCCAGAGGCCATACTTTCCCAGGGATCACCTCTCTTGGTTCTTTGATCAATTTTTCTTTCCATTTATGTTGATCTTTGCTTTCAATAGTTACTTGTTCAGCAGGGGTTTTGTTATGTTGCTCAGCAGTAGAATTTGGAGCTTCAATCTTGAATCTCACCCGAGTGTCAAGCTCAACAGCCATTACATGTTCCATCATCCTTCTTAGCTCACTAACGGTTCTTCCCTTAAGCTCATGCACCTTGTAGTTATGACCCTGTAGCCAACAGGTCATATTGTATTTGCTAAGCTTTGCTGTATCATATTGACCTAAATCTTTCTTGATTTTCTGAATAGATTGAAATGTTGTGAATGCTTTATAGTCACAATTAGGGATCATGAATCTAGCAAGCTCAAATTCTTTCAGTAGATCCTTCATTTCAGTCAGATTCATCCTCTCAACCAAGTCGTATGGAAACCCATGGTTGATAAGGGTCATGAACGAAGCTGACTCAGGCCTCTCTTCTACTATGTCTTTTGTTGTAAGTAGATCATCAGCCTTCGATTCTTCTTGTTCTTTGTGAGGCTTATCTTCAGTTAATGCTTTCCTTTCATCATCACTATCAGCTTCAGCATGAGTTACAGGCTTTGAAGTGTGAACATCCACTGAAGGAGTGTGCTCTATAGATGTAAGCCTTGATCTTTTATGTGAATCTTCAACATTGATCACCTCTTTCTGACTAGTACCTAAGTACTTCCTCTTCCTGGTGTATTGAATAAGTTGCTTAGAAGTCTCAGAATATTCTTTTGATAAATTTATTGATGGAGCAACATTTGATTCAAGGGCACATATCTTCATCTTCAGCTCATCAATCTCTTCCTCCTTTCTTTTCAGCTGAGCAAATTGTTCTTGTAGAGTCTTGTTAGCTTTGTTGCTCTCCAACACAAGCTTTTCTCTTTCAGCCTTCTCATGTGTAATTGACTCTTTTTGTTCTTTGACAAGCTCATGTAGAGCATCAATGACTTCATAGTTATCTTGTATGTTTTCTCTTAATCTTTTCAGACTAGATTCTTGCTTTATCAGCTGATTTTCCTTTTCCTTTATCTGTCCCTTCAACTCTTGAATTCTTTGCTTTCTTTTGTTAGACTTAATGACAAGTTTGTTGTATTCAGCCACCAAATAACTTTTGCTAACAGGGATGTCATCTTCACTTAGATCATCTTCATGATAAGCAATCACATCAACATAGTTGGCTTCTTCTTCTCCTTCTTGATGTTCACTAGCCAGCTCATCATCATTTACTTCATTATGGGCTACAATGACTGAGCTTGAGCTTGACTCAGCTGCTTGATCTGCCTTCTCTTCATGTTGTTGTTGATGTTGCTGAAGATCAGTGATTGGAGAGACAGGTTCAGTATCATTTGAATGGACAGGGGATTTAGTTTTGGTTAGTGATAGTTGAACAGCGCTTGCTTGTGAGGCTAGCTCAGTCTTACAGGTGTAAATGCTCCCAGTGGATTGGTTTTCAGGAGTTGGAGGTTGTTGGAAAAGTTGTAATTGGAGTTGATTTGGTGATTGAGGGTGAATTGGAGAAATTGGTTGGGTGTTTTGACTGGCTGGTGATTGTGGTTGGGGAGATTGAGGTTGTGGAGAATGTGAGGCTTGCTCAGTGTCACCATGAGAGCTATCCTGCTGATCATCCCACATCAGCTCTTGGGGAATGTTGCATTGGGGTCAGCTACATAAGCAAACATAGGCATGTCTTCTCCTTCATATCTTCCACTGATCTTATTCAGTACAGATCTCCCTAGATGAGCCTGAATAAACACATCTCCATCTCTAGCTATTCCAGGTAGATCAGATTGATGATTAATTGCAAGAACCTTGGAAACATATACATCTTGTCATCCTTTTGCATTCTGATGTGGTCACATATACAACTGAAACGTACTTTGAGTAGTTGTATGTCCTTCCCTAAAAAATACCAATAATCCCAGATGAAATGTGCCTAGAGAATATGTCAAGCCCAGACTTCCTGTTGGAGATGCACTTTAGGTACGTGTGACATAGGAATTTGTACGGCTTGCATAATCTTCTTTTCTTTATCTCTCCTTTTTCAAAATCACCATCATATCCCATCAGATAGAATATTTTCTCCATGTATTCATTCTTGAACACATCAGGGTGACCAACTTCTTGTTCTCCCAACTCTAGAACCCTCCTGATGGTCTGTTCATCCATCCTCAGTCTCTCATTCTTCACTTCTACCATGATAACTTTCGATTCTCCATCTTCTTCTATTCGTGCAGAGTTCTAGAAATCAACTATATGTGCTTGATGAATCACAGGCTCTGCTGTTAGAGCATAGAATAGCCTGGATCGTCGCAGATATCTGATGATGTCATGACACCATTCCGAGAAAGGGTCATAAGCATTGAGAAATGCACACACATTATGCTCTCTTGCAAATCGATAAGCCATCTGTTCATTAGAGTTAAGAAGAATAAGTTAGAATAAACATTACAGACATAAAAATACGAACAGTTTTAATGATAATCAAGAATCAAACAGTTCATTATTGATGATTATGACATGTTTTACCTTCAAAACAATGATCTGAGATCAAGATTATGTGTTTGTTTGATGTTTTGATTCGGTAGTTTTGAATATTTGTTAAAGGGGGAAAAGGTTTGTTGAGTGTGTTTTTCTAGGTCTGAAAAAGTAAATAATGAATATTTAAGTCAAAAACATCATTTATACTCACTCGGACACATTAATTTCCTTTATTTAATGTAGTGGGTCCCACTTTTCTTATTAATCTTCCGTGCAATTTATTTGTTTCGCGGATTTCAATTCATCCGTAGGACATCTACGGATGCCTAACTTAAAAACTGAAATTTAAAATTGAATTGAAGTATAACTAGATTTTTCATAGGTTACCAATCTATGGAAATGAATTATTCTTGTTAAATATTAACTCATCCGTAGGTTACCAATCTACGGATAGTCATATTTTACTCCCCCTTAAGTTTCGCACTGTAGCTTCTGCTGATGCTAAGAATGCACGTAGCTTCTGCTGATGCTAAGAATGCACTGTAGCTTCTGCTGATGCTGAAATGTAAAGTTTGAAACTTCTTTGATTGTATGATTGTATGGTTCTATTTAACTGAGAACCATTTATTGCTATTGAACCTTGTTGACTTTGTTTTCATGACAATTTCTGCATAAGAAGATTTATAAATTTAAACACTTCATGTAGCCAAAAGCCAAGTTAGTGCTCCGGTTCCAATTCCTTCATATTGACAATTCATTTGACAATTTTGTTGTTAACTTGTTTTCATGAATCTACTCCCCCTAAATTTTTTATCAATGATGAATGTAGGCATTTATCATAAATTTATAAGAAGAATATCATGAAAGACACATGTTTGTCCAAACATATCAAAAGAAAGAATTTAAATTAAACAAAATTGAATTGAGTACTATGTACAAGCATATATACACATAGAATGGGATCATACTATAACACTAAGCATCTTCCTGATTAATTTGTTTGATAAAATGATACCTGATTTTAGTTCTAATTGCAAGTATGTTTGTCCATTTAAATTCAAACAAGAGTATTATGACAACTAGGCATGTTGTTTATCATGTTTTCATGGTTATTAGTGAGTAACTGTTATGGGCTCCACATTCAAATCACTTAGAGATTGTCCTCCCTTTGTGAGTCAAATCATCACTTTTTCACACTTAGAAACTATGTACTTAAGTTATAAGTTCTATCTTGAGATGCATTTGACATCTTATTAATGCATTGATGTAATAGCTCTGAATTTAATATACAGTTGATCACAGAGGATTCTTTTGAGAGCTTGGATATGATCATCATCAGGTCACCAGGTCTTTACTTCCGTAAAACAGAGGTGCCTTTAACCCAAGTCTTTGTTTACACAAAACAAAGGGATGATGATGATCATGATCTTTTCAACAGTTGGTTACAAATGTATACCATGGTGATCATACCCCCAGGTCTTTGTTTACACAAAACAGAGGGAATATGATTTGCAAAGATAGATATTATAAAGTGTTGGTACATAATGTGCTTAGATGAGTGATTTGGTCACATCAAAATAAGACTCACTTGCTTGATCCTCAAAATGGAGTTTCCCACAGACAGTCACCTTTTTAATATGTTAGGCATGCTCTTAGTGTAGTTTTCACTCAAGATGAACCTACTCACATATCAAAGTACTTCGGTTCAGATTAAATTAAGTTAATTACTCAGGAAGGAAGCAAAGGCATAGTGTACTATCATTTCCCATCATATGTCATGCTAAATCAAAAGACACAATAATGAAAGACAATATTTTTGTATTTTTTTTATATTTACAAGGACATACACATGCTTTTCTTTGTTCATAATGATTAATCTAAGTTAATCATGCCCAGAGACTTAATTAGAAAATTAAATCTAACTGAATCAAAGACTTTAGTGAATAAATTAGCAAGCTGATTTGTTGTATCCACTTTAACTAACTTGATCAAACCTTTTTTTGAGCAATCTCTCAGCAAATAATATCTTATTTCAATATGCTTTGTTTTACTATGTTGCACTGGATTATCAGTTATATACATAGCAGCTGAATTGTCAATAAAAATTGGAGTTTGAAGGAAATTGTAACCATAATCCAGCAATTGGTTTTGCAACCAAAGTACTTCGGAGCAACCAGCTAAAACAACTATGTACTCAGCCTCAGCTGTGGATACAGACACATTTGTTAGCTTTTTGCACTACCATGAAACAAGTCTTGGTCCTATGAATTGGCATCCACCAGTTGTGGATTTTCTGTTGTTGTTGCATCCTCCAATGTCACTATCTGAATATGAGTAGAGAGTGAAGTCACCATCCTTTGGATACCAAAGTCCAAGGGCTGGTTTCCCTTTGAGATATCTGAAAATTCTCTTCACAGCATTCAGAGGAGACTCCTTTGGATCTGATTGGTACCTAGCACAAACACACACAGCAAACATAATGTCAGGTCTACTGGCAGTTAAATACATAAGTGATCCTATCATTAATCTATACAATCTTTGATCAATAGATTTTCCTGTAGGATCAGGTACAATCTTATGAATTGTGAAGCTGGTGTTTTGCATGAAGATGTATCAGCAAGGTTGTACTTCTTCAATATTTGATGAATGCACTTCTCTTGATTGATGAAAATGCCATCTGTCTTCTGATAAACTTGTAGACCAAGGAAGAAAGTTAATTCTCCCATTGAACTCATCTGAAACTCAGATTTCATCAACTCTTCAAAGCGTACACATAATCTCTTGTTAGTTGATCCAAATATAATGTCATCAACATAAATTTAAACAACTAAGAGATCTTGATGTTCTTGTTTGAGAAAGAGAGTCTGATCAATAGTTCCCCTTTTATATCCATGCTTGAGCAAGAAAGATGATAATGTTTCATACCACTTTCTTGGTGCTTGATGAAAACCATACAAAGCATTGTCAAGCATGTATACCCTGTGTGGGTAATCAGGGTTGAGCTACATAGGCTTCTTCATCAATTTTCCCATATAGGAAAGCACACTTGACATCCATTTGATAGACAGTGAACTTTTTATATGATACATAGGCTAGGAATACTCTTATGGCTTCAATTCTTGCAACTTGTGCAAAAACTTCATCATAGTCTATCCCTTCTTCTTGAGTGTAACCTTGTGCAATCAACCTTGCTTTCTTTCTCATAATTATACCTCTGTCATCTAGTTTATTTTTGAAGAGCCACCTTGTTCCAATTGGATGTTGACCTTAAGGTAAATCAACTAGATTCCAGACTTTCTGCAGTCTGAATTGTTGAAGCTCTTCCTGCATAGCTTCAATCAAGCTATTATCTTTTAGTGCAGCTATGATGTTTGGAGGAACCACTCGTGAAAGAAAACAAGAAAAGATATAGATATTTGCAGCTCCCACTTGACTTCTTGTTTTTCTTATTTAAGATTACCAATGATGTTGTCAATTGGATGTGTCTTATAGTTATTGGAATGGACTCAACTAGAATAGTTGATTCCAAGTTAGTTAGATTTAGTGATGCAGATGGATTCAGTTGAGATG
Source organism: Flaveria ramosissima (assembly GCA_025215565.1). NCBI lineage: Eukaryota > Viridiplantae > Streptophyta > Magnoliopsida > Asterales > Asteraceae > Flaveria > Flaveria ramosissima. Next base: position 39,771,396 of record CM046031.1, read on the forward strand.
GTGGATTTATGATGTAATCAAATTGATCATCATGTTGATCATTGGAAGATGGATGGTTTTCCTCATGTGTTGGTACATCAGCTGCATTATGAATGCCTTCCGTAGGAATTTCTACTGATGGATTTTCTACTTCCGTATGAGTTACAGGAACATCTACGGATGGGATTTGTTGAGCATCTCCAATGTTTTGAATATCTACTAATGTGGATGGAACATCTGCTGATGCAATATTCATATCTCCGGATGTAGAACACTCATCTGCAGATGCAGAGGTAGCAGCTGCTGATGAAGTGTTTTCATCTAAGTATGTAGATCCATTAGGCTGGTCTTGTGCTGCATCAGTTGCATTATGGAGATTATGTTAGGACCTGGTATTTGAACGAAATACCGAGTGATTGCGTGTTAAACCAACTCAAATAGTGCGGAATCCTATTTGATTGGCGATCCAATCAGTGAGAACACACGATGAATCAATCAAGAATTGAAATCAACGTCAGAAATCGATTAGGAACCGATCTGATGTGTTCTATGAACTTGGAGAACGATTTGGGAGGCTTCTGGACGGCTAGGGTACGTCTGGAATCGTAATGGGATGAATGCTTACGTTTTCCCACGAATTGGGTCTATTTATAGGTTAGTATTGTTCAATCGTGCGACTGGGCCATAAGTATGGTTCAGTCGTGCGATTGAACCATGCGGTTGATTCATCCGCACGACTGAGTGTTCAGTCGTGCGATTGAGTCAATCTTATGTGTCAATCATACGACTGATCCAGTCTCCTGGTTCAGTCGTGCGATTGAGTCAATCGTATGAAGTTATTCATGCGTGTGGTCCATTCGCATGGGCCATTCGCATGAGAACTTCATTAAGTTAAGTTTGAATGTTTTAATTAATATAACATAATGTGCACTCATTCAAACATTCATAAACCCAATCAATTCAATCACAACTCATTAATGAAATATTAAACATCACAAGTAACAACCAATTCATATCATTTCATTAATCGATACAATTACATCATAATCAGACAGACAAGTTCATTACATTACAAATCATGATCTAGGGACATACATGCATCAACAAACTCCCCCTTGGACCTAGATCTATCTATTCTCTTGTCTTCTGCATCACCTCCTTATACTTCTTGTACTTCTCCTCTTTAGTGACTCCTGCGTGTATCTCAAAAGCAAAGCAGAGTCTTATGACATTTTGGAATTGGAGGGCTTGTACAATATCTTGCGTGTCATAGAATAGTGGCCACTTGTATAATGTGTAGACATCATTAGCAGACAAGTTGGTTAGCCACATTGGGTCGAATACCCTGATAGTATCCATTTGTCCCTCTTTATTCAACACTATGACAGCTTCAGCGGTTCTCCAATCATAGTACCACCATTTGAAGTGGGGAGTGAAGTCCTGTGGCATTTCCCTGAGAGGGATTCTCGACATTGTTCTCGGGGGACTCCACTTCAGCACTATCTTTGGCTTACCAGTTATGGGATCAACTTCAGAACGTCTGATATACCTCGTAGGTTGTTGAGGTTTGAAGTTGACCCACCTGGTGTGGTACTCTTTCCTCAGGGCAGCCTCAAACCAGCCTGACATCTTTCTCGGGTCAGCATACAGCAGCTTTAGTTTAGCCAGCTGGTTGAGCTCAAAACCAGGTAGAGTCTTCAGATCATGTGGGAACCTGAAGTACTCTATGCCCTGCTCCCTCTTAACTGCATAAGCGTTAAGGTCTTCAAAATAAGCCCATGAGATAATCCTGCCTGACACCTTATGGTGTTTCTTGACTCTGTAGAGCTTGGTGTAGGCATCTCTCTTTGGTGCAGCACGCTGGGCTCTTACTTCTTCAAAACAGGCAGCCCATTCAGCCTTGCGAATATCTACGTCTGCATTGGAGGCTTGGGCTGTTCCTTCAGTCTTTTCTGTTTCCTGCTCCATCTTGTCTAGTACCTCAAAAGTATCACTGACTAGGGATTCACCCAGATTGGGGACCACATTTCCCTCGGCGTCAGCATACTGAGGATACTCTTCTGCAGTAATGTCTTCAACCTCAACTTCATCAATGTCATTCAGTTCCTCATCACTGGTTGAATCAACTGTTGGAGCGTCCTTCACTATTTCATCGGGATTGAGTCTGAACATTTCTGCCAGTTGCTCATCAGACAGGTCATGAATTATCTCCCCTTCTTCAGGGGTATAACTCACAGACCGTCTCACTATCCCTTGTAGGTCAAGAATCATGGTTAATTGAGTCTTGACCATTTGAAGGGGAGCAAAGTCAAACTCATCCCTTTGAAAGTTTGGATCTGTTTGATATAAACATTCAACACATAAATCATTAGTAATTAATCAAACAGACTTATATTAACTTAATATATATAAACATTTAATACACTTGTTTTCCATTACATGATTCAAGTACAAAATAAATAAATACATAAAACATCTAATCAGTACTTTTGTCTTGAATCTGTGGCGTGTCGCTCGGAGGAGCAGAAGTAGTGGATGACTGGTCTTGTCGATGCTTAGATCTCCGCTCTTGACCTGAAGCAGAGGCCGATGCAGCCGCATCCCCTCCTTCTGCCTCGTCATCATCATCACGTCCTTCTGTCCTGTCTTCTTCAGTCTCCTCATCATCATCATCTTCCTCATCATCATCCTCATCTTCATCATCATCATCTCCATCATCCCCGTCACCTTCCTTTAGCTTCAGGGGCTCATCCTTCGACCCCTTCAACCTCAGCATAATAGTCTTGTTGGTCGTCTCCAACTCCTCTATACGTTTGACGGACTGAGCCTGCATGTCTTGGAGTTGGGACACCTCGACTCTCTGCTGGTCTATCACCCGAGCCTGCTCTGCCAGTTGCTGAGACTGGGCAGCAGTCAGGTCGGTCAGCTGGCGGATCTGCGCCGCCTTCTCCTCATCCGCAGCAAGCAGACGCATCACCATACGGTTTAGCGCTGAGAGCTGCTCCTCTACCCCGATGTGAGGTAGAGTGAATCCATAAGCATGTGAAGGCTGGGCTGAAGGTCCAGCATGATGTGTGGTGGTGGTGGCAGTGGCAGTGGTGAATATGGGTCGGTGGGCTGATGCTGGTGAAGTAGGGGTGAATGGTCTGGTGATGGATGGGAAGATACAGTGGTGGTAGGTAAGGTGGTGGATGTGGTAGTGGGAGTAGTGGCTGTGGTGGCTGTGGTGATGGGTGGTATGTCAGTAGTGGTGGTAGTGGTGGCTGTGGTGCTGGAAGTAGTAGTCACGAAGGTCAAGCGACGCTTCTTCTTCTTCAATCCATGGGGTTGAGCCATCCGCTTCCTCCTAGTCCCGGAGGAAGTAGATGCTCCCCCTGCAGCTCTGCTTACTGACCCCGGAACATAGTTCGGGTCAGTGTCTCTCTCCGAGGAGTCCCTAGGGTGTTCACCAACCACCCTAAGCCCGTGGTCTGTGGGAACTACTTTACTTCCCACAGTCCTGGTGAGGGGCTCCTCATCTGACTCCTCCTCCTCTATATCACCAGTAACAAACTCTTGATGGAAACCGGCCATCTCTGCGACCTCTCCGGCAGTGGCTGACCCCGGGGGAATAACGTCTGAATCTGTGCCTCTAGATGGGGCAGGCATGTCATCCCCGGCGTCGCCGCTATCATCATCATCAGAGTCAGTCTCTGGTATAGCAATATGCTCCACATCCGAGTCACTGTCCTCGTGGCGCCACTTTCTCTTGGCTGGCGCCACATAATCAGCACGGGCCAGATGCCCAAACAACCTCCTGACAGGGGGCTTCACCTGCTTCCCCCTGTATACCTTCATCCGGCCAAGTGTAGTGTCGTCCATAACCTCAAGAACAACAGCGTCCTCCTTCTCCTTCGGCAGGGAGGGAAGCTTCTGGTCAATGATCATCTGTAGAAATCTGGGGTACATACAGAAGCCTTCCTTCCCTTTCCCCTCGAGGTTCTCCACCAAGTAGGTGAATATCATCTTGGAGAAGCTGAACGGGTGGTTCAGCACCAACGCAGCATATGCGTTCTGGATCTGGTCGGAGAGCTCGTCAAAACCTCCCTTCCTGGATGCTATACACTTCAGCAGCACGTGCGCAAGGTACTTAAACTGGGGACAGAGGTTACTCTTGTTGAGTACCCCGGCATTGATGTCCCCAGAGTACTTGGCTCTCATGAAACATCCTCTGACAGTGAGGGGGTGTAGACGAGTGGGACACTCAGCATCGTCCCCAAACTGTAGAACTATCCTCAGATCCTCCTCAGATACAGTGATAGCCTCACCAAAAATCGAGCTCCTGATGCAATGAGGCTCGGTGGATCTATCTACAGATGCGCCTTCCCAGAAGGCCTGCTGCACTGATCTGTATGGTGTGCAGGAGTGGATATAGCATGAGCGATCCTGGATCTCTGTAGAAATGTAATAATGCCTGTGAAGTCAGCTGCATTCCTGGATGTCAAGTCCAGGTGAGCACATATGTTGTGCTTGGTGCTCATATTCCATCGACTCGCCATCTGTAACACATAATAATATAAACGTTAGTTTCGTTGGCTAAGAGTATAATGCAACACTTAGACTTTGAATGAAAACTATCTGTCATGCGATTGAGGTTGTACGACTGAAGACAGTCGTGCGACTGAATCGTGCGATTGAGGTTCAGACGTGCGATTGACCTCATGCGCACGACTGAGTGTGCGACTGGACTCATGCGCATGTACTCTTGTGCGGTTACACCAGTCGTGCGACTGAGTCTCATTCGCATGGTTCAGTCGTGCGGTTAAGTGAATCGCTCCCTTCAGTCGTGCGACTGAAGTTCATCCGGACGACCAGTCGTCTGTCTCAGGTGTTCAGTCGTCCAACGTTCGAATCTACGCAAACTAAGTCTTATAACTCAATTAACCGGTTCTTTAGTGTCGCATTCTCTTTACTAACAACCTATTTTACTTAATTTTAACATATTGCTTAGTTTTAATAGGTTATTAGGGTTTGCATGTCTCGGTTCGCATTTCACAGTCGTTAACCCATTTAGGGTTCCAATCTTTCTGATTTTGATGGAAGAAGACTTCAAAATACCTGTATGATGATTAGCGAACGTCAGTAACACACAATCAAAGAGAAAACTAAGGCAAATCAAATTTTGGCAGAGTAACGGTAGGATGTGCGATTTAGGGGCGATTTGAGGGTGATGAGTCTCTGCGACCGACTCCACCTCTATTTATATCAACCCTAGATCCAATCGTGCGACTGAGTTCATTCGCACCTTTCAGTCGTGCGAGTGGGACTCAGTCGTGCGATTGGGTCAGTCGCCCTTCTCCAGTCGTCCGACTGAAGTTCAGTCGTGCGACTGACTCACTCGTTCGCACTTAAGCCTCCGATTGGACTAATCGTATGATCCATTCGGTTGGATGGTCCATACTCATAGTTCATTCGTGCGAATGGACTTCATTCGTATGGTTAGTCCATACGTATGGTCCATTCGTGCGAATGGGTCATACTTAGTTAATTTTTCTGCTATTTTTACCAATTTACCTTTAAACTCTTTTATATTAATTAAATTAACGTTATGAACTTTTGATCATCTCAGACATGATCCTTTTATCTTGAAAACACTTTGATCACCTCAGACGTGATCCTTTTAACCACTTTGGTCACCTCAGACGTGACCCTTTTAAAAACACTTTGTCACCTCAGACGTGACTGATATAACCTTTCAAAGCACATATGGTCATCTCAGACATGACCCTTTTAGTGAGTTTATTCCTTCTGATTTTCCTGATGTAGCCCGACACTTGACTCAAATTAAAACTTAAAACGACTAACTAATTTAAGAATTTAAACTAATTACATAATCAGACATATTTTTGGCTTTTTGTGAGAGATAAATCCAGAGATTGATATCTACGGGATTTGGTTCGGGAGTAGATAGCTTCAACTTAGATTGATCACATCTGGACCAATTCAATTTTGGAATCATACAGGCAATTCAAATCATTTGGGACTAGTTATTAAACCTTTTGATGCTCAAGTTCTCGGTGTTCATCCAGAGTCGTTAGCAACATAAGGAAATCATACTGAAACTCTTAGATTTTCACATTGATTTGAACCTTTGAGAATGTAGCCACAATGATTGTCAGTATGTTTGTCCACTTAAATCCATACACAGACTTTTGACACAGACTGGTGACTTATTTAGGTTTAATTATTTCAACTAACACTTGTGGATCCCACACTTATATGGTAATCAACATTCCTCAGGAGCTTTTGAGCGGTCTACGGGTATTATTACAAGAAGAGACTATTCTTAGAGCTTTCAAAGAGAAGCCTGTCCTCAGGTCAGTGCCATCGCACAGCAGAGAGGCGGCAAACAACAATGAATTCTAGAATATCTAGGTTATGCTTATCCTCAGGTCAGTGCCATCGCACAGCAGAGAGGCACACAACCTATCTCCTTGTTAGAGCAGCTTATTTTATTTTGCACAAAATGCACCAACAACATAAGTCATTAGCTTTATTGCATTTGTCTTTCATTTTTTTCTTGCTTTGCTCTAGTTATGGTCATCCGCACACATTTGTGGCGTTTACTTGCTCATTACCCCTTATTGGAATATTGTTGATTGTGTTAACCAGTGATAAGATGGAAGCCCACAGTCAGTTGAACACTTAGTTTTATCTTGAAATCACCAATCCGGTCTATTTGTCTATTGTGTTGAATCTACCAACATATCATATATGGTCTAGCAGCCTCTAAGTCTACTTTCTTTGTGTCACCTTAGGAGTTGCCAGTTTTCTATCATCTTTCCTTTTAGTATTGCTTAGACTACACAGATTTATACTTTGAACTTTTGCATTTACTAAAACTTAAATTTTAAAGTCCCTCTTGATTTGTTCCTGTGTACTATCATTTTCCAAAGGTATTGAATCGGTATCACAGACACAATCTACCTTATTTCAGCTCGCTACTCCTTCTCCCTCATTTTTTTTTTTTTTTTTTTAATGTTAACTTGCTGACATATTCTCCCCCTAAAATACTAAAATCATTTCTGGTTTAATTATTTTAGGATTTTAATAAACAGCAAGAGAACATGAGTTTAAATAAAATTAAAATCAAATAGACAAATCAAAATAAATAAAATAAAATTTAACTACACGACATCGGACTACACATTTTCATCATCAGGAATTACCTCACTTTTCTTTTTAACACCGTTGACCTCTAATAAATATTGAAAACGTGGTTTATCAAAGGCTTTAGTATAGAGGTCAGCGCGTTGAAAATCAGTATTAATTTTAACCACATCAATTAAGTTCTTTTCAAAACAATCTCTTATGAAATGGTATTTAATACCGATGTGTTTGGTCTTAGGATGTTGGACCGGATTTTTAGTTACTGCAATTGCAGCAGAGTTATCAACAAAAATAGGAGTAGATGAGAATTTTAAACCGTAATCCCGCATTTGCTGTTGAATCCAGATGATTTGAGAACAGCAACTTGCAGCAGCAACATATTCGGCTTCACAGGTTGACAATGCAACCGATGTCTGCTTCTTACACTGCCAGGTAACTAATCTTCTCCCAAAGAATTGACACCCTGCTGATGTAGACTTGTAGTTCATCTTGCAGCCCCCGTAATCCGAGTCACTATACGCGGTAAGCTCAAAGTCATCATCATGAGGGTACCACAATCCAAGTGTGGGTGTACCCTTCAGATAACGAAAAATCCTCTTGACCCCGATCAGATGGTTGACCTTTGGTTTAGCCTGATATCTTGAACATAGACATGTAGCATACATAATATCAGGTCTTGAGGCAGTGAGATACATGAGGGATCCGATCATTCCTCGGTACATAGTGGCATCTACTAGATCTCCATTATCATCAGGTGCTATATCATGATTCGTAGCAAGTGGAGTCCCAGCAGCAGAAGCATTCTCCATGTCAAAGCGACTGAGAATGTCTCCTACATACTTGGTCTGATGTAGAAAGATTCCATTAGGTGTTTGATCCACCTGTAACCCGAGAAAGAACTTCATCTCCCCCATGGCACTCATCTCAAATTCTTTCTTCATTACTGCTTCAAACTCTTTACATAACTCTTCGTTCTTTGACCCGAAGATTATGTCATCAACATATATCTGTACAAGCAGTAGGTCGCCATCCTTTTCCTTAATAAACAGTGTACAGTCAATTACTCCCCTGCGAAAGCCGTGTTTCACAAGATGAGTTGAGAGTTTCTCATACCAAGCTCGAGGAGCTTGATGAAGCCCATACAAAGCTTTGTCGAGCTTGTAAACTCTATCCCGATGGTAAGGATCTTCAAAACCCTCGGGTTGACTTACATAGACTGTTTCTCTGATTTCCCCATGAAGGAATGCACTCTTTACATCTAATTGGTAGACTTTGATCTTCATGTACGATGCATAGGCAAGGAAGATACGAATAGCTTCCATCCTTGCCACGGGTGCAAACACCTCATTGTAGTCAATTCCCTCGACTTGGCGAAAACCTTGAACCACCAGTCGAGCTTTGTTCCTGATAATGACCCCTTGGTCATCCTTCTTGCATTTTAGTACCCATTTAGTGCCAATGACTTTAGCACCTTTAGGTTTATCAACCAGTCCATACACCTAACTTCTTAAACTGCAGAAGTTCTTCTTGCATGGCACTCACCCACGCCTCATCATTGAGTGCCTCACTGACATATTTTGGCTCAACCTGCGAGACAAAACATCGATAGGCACCATCATGAATGTAACCTTTCTCCATAACCGAGGCGTAATCAGCTGAGTATAACTGATTTCGGGTTTGTACTCCTGATCTGACATCCCCAATAACATTGTCAAGGGGATGATAGACGTTTAGTCGTGATCCTGGAGTAGTAGGAACAGCTACCTCAGAACCAAGATTATGAACATTTGGTTCTGCATCTGAGGTAGTTGGAGTTTGAGGTTCTGAAGTCGAAGGTGCATCACTCGTAGATGCTTGTGGACTTTCAGGAACTGGAACCTGTTCCTCCTGACTGTTCTGGTCATCTGCTTCAGCTTCATCTTCAGAGGAGGAGTCACTGTCGTCGACTACTCCCCCTGACTGAGTAGATGATTCTCCCTGTGTGCTAGATGGTGTATTCAGAATATCATACATCATCCTAGTAGCTAGCTCATCATCCGAGGGAGAGAGAGGTATGTTGAAGGATTTGAAGAATCCATCATAATCGAAGAAGTAGGCAGGTCCTTTGCCTGTAGGTGGTGTGGTATATCTCTGAACGTCGACATTACACCACACTTCTACAAGACCCGTTGAGTTATTGTAAACTCGCTTATTCGGTATGTTGTATCCTAGAAAGATTCCTTCATCTGCCTTCTCGCTGAATTTTCCTTCTTGCGTCTTCTTCAGAAGTGTACACGGCGCGCCAAAGGGTTCAAGATACTCCAAATTCGGTTTGCGTCTTTGTAGTAGCTCATAACATGTCTTTCCGTGGCGCTTGACTATTAGGACTCGATTCAGTGTATAACATGCATTTGCTACTGCCTCATTCCAGAATTGGATAGGCAGTTTCGAGTCAGCCAGCATAGTCCGTGCAGTCTCTATCAAGCTTCTATTTTTCCTCTCAGCAACACCATTCATCTGAGGCGTGTATGCTGAAGTGAATTGATGAACAATTCCCTTTTCCTTGCAGTATGCCTCCATCCATTGATTCTTGAATTCGGTCCCGTTGTCTGAGCGTACTTGTCTAACCTTTAGCTTGTAGAGAGATTCCAGAGTGGTGACTAATTCCTTGAATGACTCAAATGTTTCTGATTTGGATTTCAGAAACATTACCCAAGTGAACCTTGAGTAGTCATCAGTGACCACAAAACAGTACAAATCGCCTGCAATGCTCCTTGTACTGACTGGACCAAACAGATCCATGTGAAGAAGTTCAAGAGGAAGTTCTATTGAATGAACTTTCTTTTCCTTATGAGACTTCTTTGTCTGTTTGCCTTTCTTGCAAGCTACACAAAAGTCAGGAAGTTGGAAGTTCTTGACATTTACTCCTCTCACTAAGTCCTTCTGAATCAAGTGATTCATCTTCCTTTGACTAATGTGTCCCATTCTCCTATGCCAGGAGATTGAGTCCTTCTCAGTAGCTTTAGATAGAAAGCACTGCACCTCATGATCCGTTGGAGCAGCTGTTGACAGATCCAAGACATATAGGTCCTTATATCTTGAAGCAGTCATCAGAACTTGGTCCTCTGGAATCATATAGTCTTTCTTCAGCACGTAACACTTCTTGTTGTCGAAGATGACTTTAAATCCTTTATCGCAGATTTGGGAAACAGAAAGCAAGTTATTCTGAAGTTGTTGAACGTAGTTCACCTTATCAAACTTAACTTTCTGATTTCCCACTTCTCCCTGTGCTGTGATGTATCCTCCCTTGTTTCCTGCAAAGGAAACATGCCCTCCTTTTATTTGTTTGACATTTGATAAAAGGGCTCTATTTCCTGTCATGTGCCTGGATGCTCCGCTGTCTATAATCCACGTGTTAGTCTCAGCGCTATACCGAACACCCTGCACATATCAAGTAAATGTATTAGTTTAGGTTAGGAACCCAAGCCTTTACTGTCTTGGGTTTCCCAGAGGCATCACACATCATAAACTCTACCCATTGACCTTTAGAAGGTGAGGGTAACTCAGATTCCTTCTTGTCATCAGTATCAGACACACAGGATGACTTCTCTTTCCATAAGCCAGATTTGTGCAATGCCTGTTTATGATAAACAGTCGTCTGGCTTACAGGTTGGACTTTAGGTTCACTAGATCTTCTAGGTGGAGTTAGAGAACTCCTCTTAGAAGACCTAGGTCTAGAGTCCTGAAGATCAATCTTCTTCCTAGGTGTCTGATAGAAAGGACAATAGGAAGCAATATGTCCACATTCTCCACAGTTGTAGCACAATCTGCTATCAACTTTATGAGTAGACTTTCTTTGTGGAGAAATGCGTGACACTTTAGTAACATCAATCACTTTAGGTTTTGACTCTTGCATGTTTGATGTTTTCTCTGGTTTAACAAATTTAACTGTTTTAACCTGTTTAACTTGTTCCACCTTTTGGTTAACTGGTTTTTGACTTGTAGCATGTGAAAAATTAACGTTTGAAGTCTTTTTGGGTTCTGATTTGACTCTGTTTGACCCTGACTTTAAGTTAACTTTTTCAAATTCATTTTCCAGATTAACACAAGGCAATTTACCCTTTGCCTTTGAAGTGGCCTCCTTTTGTTTCTGTCCAGATTCAGTAGATGAACATGATGTGTCTGGATCAGTAACAAGAGGAGTGGTCACCACATGATCCTTGATTGGGTTGTTGTTTACTGGTTTAGACTTGGTGTTCATCAAGGTCTCAGGTGGTGGTGGAACCACTTTGTAGCCTAATCCCTCCCCATTATTCCTTTCTCTCACTAAGTGTTGAACTATGTGTGAAGAACTAGTCCAACTATGCAGTTTCTGTTTTAAGGAATTAACTTCTACTTCTAGAACTGCCTTTTGTTTCTTAGTGTCCTCTAGGGAGTTTAGATAGTACCTAATGTCATTTGCTTGATTAAAGGCAACTACTTCGGTTTCCCTAAGTTGTTTAGTCAATAGGTCTATCTTTTCTTTATAACTATGCTCATTTTGTTTTAGAACTCTATTGGCCTCAGTGCATAGTTGTAAATCCTTTACTAAGTTATCATTGTGATCTAATAACCTAGCAAATTTTTCATCAATGCTATTCCTAAACATATCACAGTTAGAACAAGCATGATTATTAAACATTTGGTCAGTTGTACTTACCTGTGTTGTTTCAGAAGAGTTAGCCATCAACGCAGCATCAGACGTCTCTGGTTCTGGTGATTCTGACTTTTCTGTTTCTGACGTGGAAGTCTCCTCCTTTGGTTTGTAACTGACCTCAGCTGCAGTTGTTTCTTCACTGTGTGACATCGCTATTTCAACTGCTAAATCACCTTCACTCGCAGAATCATCATCAATATCTTCAACACTGGCAATGTTAGATTCTGGGGAGACAAATCTAAAACTCCAGTCCTGTCCTTCATCATCATGAGCAGTCAAGGCTTTTGGGTCCTTGTTTGATGAAGTAGAACTGGAGGCTTGCTTGTCTTGGCGAGTAAAGGATGAGAACGGGTTCCCATTACCCGTCTTCTTTGGCTTGACACATTCCCTCTTGAAGTGCCCTTTCTCTCCACAGTTGAAGCAGGTCACTTTGCTCTTGTCAAAACCAAATGTGGTATCCTTAGTAGCTATCAAATTTTGTCCTGTCTTCTTAACAAACTTCTTCGCCCTTCGGACAGCGCTAGCTAAGGCCCACATTATATCCATTCTTTCAAGCTCCATTTCATCTACCTGCTCGTAGTCTTCATCTGCCAAATGACAGTTTCCAATCTTCCCAGCCACAAGTCCATCATATGAATGAACTACTGCGGCGAGAAGATCCATATGCTCTCGTGCTACTTCTACGGTCACATTACCGAGGTTCTCGGTCTTCAATTTGGTAGCACTTGCTTCTGATCCAATATAATGGGTACATGACGACCCTGACGTGTCTGATCCAGAAGGAGAAGCATGTGAAGGACCTGACGAGCTAGACACAAATGCTGTCTGGAGAGGTGCTCCAGATGTCTTAGCTTGAGGCGTGGCATTGTATAAAGCTGGGTTTTGTGTATACGAAGACTTCTGTGCTCTATACTTCATCCTTAGTGCTTCTTCACGCAGCTTGAGAATAAAGTCATTTATATCCAGCTTTACAAGCATTCCATTCTGTCTAAGATTAGACACGAATGAAGCCCACTTATCAGGCAATCCATCTGCGAAGTTGCTTACTTTCTCTTCCATAGTTGTTTCCACTCCATGTGTATGCAACTCGCTCATCAAGTGGTAGAATCTGTCTATGACTTCATCTAAACTCTCGTTACCAATCGATGAGAAGTTATCGAATTCCTTCTTTAACTCCTTTGCCTTGATTGCCTTTAATGATGCATTCCCATCATACCTTTTCTCTAGCTCATCCCACAGTTTCTTGGACTGCTTGTTCTCTGAGTACTGGTGGAATATGTCTTTGGGGATCGACTGAGTTATCAACGCATAAACCCTTTTCTCTGCATTATACTTTACTTTCTGTGCGTCAGTCATCCCACTTAACGTTAATTTTACTCCATCTGCTCCCACCGGTGTACTATACCCAACCTCGATAGCTTCCCACAGATTAGGATCTACTCCATTGAGGTAGATCTCAAAACGTTGTTTCCAGTGGGGAAACTCATCTAAAGTCAAGAGCTTTGGTGGTTTATTGTGAATACCCACCTCACTCTCAAGCAGCAGCAGGTTCTGAATTCTTGAGTCCTTCCCAGCAGTAAAGGCTGACATCTGATCTTCCATGGTTAATAAACTTAGAATCTAATCAAATCAACTTTAACTGATGCGACTGAAGGATGCGAATGGTCTTATCGTGCGTATGAACTCTGCGATTGGTTCAACCGTGCGACTGAACAGGGCGAATGGTTCAGTCGTGCGAATGAATCTGGTGCGTATGAGCTATGCGAACGAACGGTTCAGTCGGCCGAATGAGGGTGCGACTAGGTCCAGTCGTGCGAATGAGCACTGCGAATGAGTCTAGTCGTGCGAATGGGTCACTCGTGCGACTGAAGCTGCTGTTTTGCGAAAATTTCTAGGTTTGACGGGTTTCAGCCGTAAAAATTCGAAATTTTGCAAGTCCAAATCGTCTAAGTCCGTAGAAACTGAACTTCGATGAGCAGGGAACGTCCAAGATCACTTTTGATGCTAAAGATTGCGTTTTTCGTGCAAAAACACAAACTTTTATGCAATCTTGATTGAATCAACACGAAATCAAGAGCCAAAGCTCTGATACCACTTGTTAGGACCTGGTATTTGAACGAAATACCGAGTGATTGCGTGTTAAACCAACTCAAATAGTGCGGAATCCTATTTGATTGGCGATCCAATCAGTGAGAACACACGATGAATCAATCAAGAATTGAAATCAACGTCAGAAATCGATTAGGAACCGATCTGATGTGTTCTATGAACTTGGAGAACGATTTGGGAGGCTTCTGGACGGCTAGGGTACGTCTGGAATCGTAATGGGATGAATGCTTACGTTTTCCCACGAATTGGGTCTATTTATAGGTTAGTATTGTTCAATCGTGCGACTGGGCCATAAGTATGGTTCAGTCGTGCGATTGAACCATGCGGTTGATTCATCCGCACGACTGAGTGTTCAGTCGTGCGATTGAGTCAATCTTATGTGTCAATCATACGACTGATCCAGTCTCCTGGTTCAGTCGTGCGATTGAGTCAATCGTATGAAGTTATTCATGCGTGTGGTCCATTCGCATGGGCCATTCGCATGAGAACTTCATTAAGTTAAGTTTGAATGTTTTATTAATATAACATAATGTGCACTCATTCAAACATTCATAAACCCAATCAATTCAATCACAACTCATTAATGAAATATTAAACATCACAAGTAACAACCAATTCATATCATTTCATTAATCGATACAATTACATCATAATCAGACAGACAAGTTCATTACATTACAAATCATGATCTAGGGACATACATGCATCAACCATGGAAGATCAGCAGATAATGACACTTCATTCATGTTCGGTGAAACAAATGGATAGCATGTATCCGCAGAACCTGCATTATTCATATAACAAGAGTTAAATGAGTTAGTGAGTTCATCTATATCAAACAACCATGATTTTTCACAAATTTAGGAAATAAGGATTCATCAAATGACACATTAAGGGTTTCTTCCATAATGTTATGTTGTGGAATGTAAATCCTATATGATTTAGATGTTGAAGAATATTTAACAAATAAACCATCATAGGCTTTTTCTGAAAATTTTCCCAATTGTTCTTTTGTGTTTAAAACAGATACATGACACCCAAAAGCTCTAAGATATCCTATGTAAGGTTTTCTTTTAAATAAAAGCTCATAAGGTGTTTTATAATGTTCTTTGACAATTAATTTCCTATTTTGAACATTGCATGTTGTGTTCACTGCTTCAGCCCAAAAGGTGATTGGCAATTGCGAATCAGCTAGCATTGTTCTTGCTGCTTCAATAAGAGTTCTGTTTTTTCTTTCAGCAACTCCATTCTGTTGTGGAGTTCTTGGTGCACTGAATTGCTTGCAATGCCTTTATTCCTGCAAAAAGAATCTAAGTCAGTATTAGCAAATTCAGTCCCATTGTCACTCCTGAAAATTTTAACTTTTAAATCAAGTTGATTCTCAATCTTGATGACAAAGTCCATTAATGTTTCTGATGTTTCACTCTTTTGTTTTAAGAAAAATACCCATGTGAACCTAGTGAAATCATCCACTACCACTAAACAATATTACCTTTTACCAATGCTCATCATATTGGTTGGACCAAACAGATCCATGTGAAGCAATTTGAGTGGTGCAGTGTTTGTATTGATAATTTTGGATTTATGTGACACTCTATGTTGTTTTCCTTTATAACATGAAGGAAATGGTTTGAACAATAAAACTCTTTCTTTGGCAATCCAATGACTAAGTCATTTTTCACCAATTTGTTTATGTTCTTCATGTTAGAATGATTAAGCCTTCTATGGCACAATTGAGATTCATCTTCTGATGACTTAGATAGTAGGCATGTTTCATGTCTTGTGAGTGTAGTGTTGTTCATATCCAAAACATATGTGTTTCCTTTTCTTGATGCTTTAAGAAGGATCCATTCTTCTGGAACTGAATAACCTGGCTTAAGAATGTAACGATTAGTGTTATCAAATAATATGGTATAATTTTGATCACAAATTTAAGACACACTCAATAGATTATACTGCAAATTTTCACAATAATTTACTTTCTCAAATTTGAGTACACCATTAGTTACCATTCCTTCACCAACTATTTTACCTCCTTTCTTTTCCCCATCAAATGCCACATAAGAAGCATTTTTATGTTTGAAGTCATGGAGAAGAGAATAGTTTCCTATCATATGTCTTGAACAACCACTGAAGGGGAAAGGCTTTTTATAGAGAGAGGTATAGGAGAATGAAAGACCAAGTTAACATACCACTTGTTGTCAGTTCTCCATGATTGTTCCTGCACACATAAAGAAATCAATTAGAATTGACAACCCAAGCCTTAATGATCTTGGGTTTGCCAGTAGTGTCTAAAATTGTTACTCCTTCATGAATCAGTCTTGAAGTTTCAGTATTAGTTTTAGTTTTAATTGATTCATTCTGTGTTGTTTGTAGTAAGGATGATTCTGTTGAAGATGAGGTTGTTGAACTAGGTTCTGGTTTCTCAATCTCTTCTTCATTCACCTTATCTTTGTTGGTTTGTTGCTTAGGTTTTGATAAAAAAACCTTAATTGTTGAAAGTTTTATTATCTTTTGATTTTGAATGAGGTACATGAGTTCCCTTTTCAAAATTATCAAAGAAAGCATCATCAGCATTTGTTTCTTGTTTAGTCAAATCCACCCTTTTGTGAGGTGTTTTGGATTGCTAAAATGTTGTTCTTTTCTTCAAAGGTTGAACATCAGTAGATGTTTTATCCTTTGATTTTGTGTTTTGTTTTGTTGCTGCTTCTTTGTTTTTGAATCTTCTTGACCATCAGTGGATTGAGAGTCTGATTCAGCTTTATCAGATTGTTTCTACTTTGTTGTAACATCCGCCATTTTTAAAATTTAAAACCCAAAACCCGAATTCATTTTGAACTTTCATGGTTAAATTATTTACCCAATATTATGAATGAATTGACTAAATATCATACATCAAATCATCTAAACAATTTATAATAACTTTATAAATATTTTCTTTATATAGTTATAAAGTTTTATTTATCATTTATGGGTCCTAATATTAAAGTAAAGTATATAATTAAAATAGAGAGTTATTTCTAGATTTATAAAAATTATGAAGTTTATAATAAGTGATATTATTTTTAAATTAAAATAGGGTTTAATAAATTATAAGGCTTATTCTAAATTATGAGTTTTAATTATAAAGTTATAATATATAAATAAATTGTAAAGTTTTTTTTAAAAGGTTCATAAAGATGTTCCAAAAATAAAATTGATTAGTTAATTAAATATGATTTTACAAACTTTAGGCTTTGAATTGAAAATTTTAAAACTCAAATTAAAGAGTTTCACATAAATAGTAACTTACTGAAATTTGAGGGGCCAAAGTGTAATTTTGTTTCAAAACACAACCCACCCTCGTCGACTTCCCCCCTGCCGTCGGTCGGGGTGTGACAGATTGGTATCAGAGCCATGGTTATAGGGAATTAGATTATTAGAAATGGAATGACCTAGACTATAACTAAGTACCCTTACACATGAGTCCTCTCATGTATTTCATATGCTTAGATAGGAGTTTATGTGTCTTATGTGTTTATATTTGATTATGTGATTATGTGCCTTATGTGCTTATGCTTATACCTTGAATCTTATCAATGCACACACGAACCTTAAATCATATTCTAAGGCATTATATGCCTAAATCAAATGGTTTCCAAAATGTGCTTTGAATCTTTATTCGTGGTTTTCAAGTCTCGTCAAAGTCTAAGTCCTATAACTTGAAACATGTAATGCTGGAAGAGTGGGATGCCTGTATCTCAAGATGTTCTGTCTAGGCAAGGTATTCTTATAAATCCAAATCAATCGATGGATCCGTTTACCTTAACTGGGAACCCTTGGGTTGAGTGTCCGCTTATAGGTACGCATGTCTTCATTAAGGTTGTAGTTGACATAATACTTTGATAAGTCAACGTAATGTTTTGGTTTGTAAACCATACGTTACACTCGAAACATCTTGTTATTTTGAATTGTTTCATCATTGATTTTGTCCTCCTGAATCTTAAAACTCATTACCCAAAACCTCTTAACGACCCTTAATAATCTTTCTAAACGTCTTCCCCTCAAAACTGCACTTATCCTGAAAACCCATACAATGATGCTATCATTCTAAATTGAATCCTTAATCATAACAAAACATGATTCTCGTATCAACATTACACTAATAAAACCTTGAAACCCTAATGATATAATCAATTATCTAAGAAGTCTGTTAAAGTTATCTGCTTGAGAAGCTCTTATGAATTTCATATTCCATCCAAAAACATCCTGAACTTATCTCTGAGTCTCGTGTCACACTAATACTTAGTGTTTCCCGCGTGACAAAACCTTCACGAATGTCTTGAACTGTTTAAAATACAAACGTTTACCAATTAAAAATTCTAGATTAATAATCTTGTAACCTTTGTCAAGGAGCACATGAAATCATAAATAATGAACTTAACAAACTTAAGCATATCAACACATCATAATTAACCTCATTGAATTTAAATGTTCCAAGTGTCACTTGCAAACGTGACATGAAATCCAAGTCTCCTCGTATCCTTGTAACTTAGTCCACTTGTGATTAAATTTCGGGACGAAATTTCTTAAAGTAGGGGAGACTGTAACATCCGCCATTTTCAAAGTTTAAAACCCAAAACCCGAATTCATTTTGAACTTTCATGGTTAAATTATTTAACCAATATTATGAATGAATTGTCTAAATATCATGCATCAAATCATCTAAACAATTTATAATAACTTTATAAATAATTTCTTTATATAGTTATAAAGTTTTATTTATCATTTATGGGTCCTAATTATTAAAGTAAAGTATATAATTAAAATAGAGAGTTATTTCTAGATTTATAAAAATTATGAAGTTTATAATAAGTGATATTATTTTTAAATTAAAATAGGGTTTAATAAATTATAAGGCTTATTCTAAATTATGAGTTTTAATTATAAAGTTATAATATATAAATAAATTGTAAAGTTTTTTTAAAAGGTTCATAAAGATGTTCCAAAACACAACCCACCCCCGTCAATTTCCCCCCTGCCGTCGGTCGGGGTGTGACATTTGTGCTGTTCGTCTTGTTCTTTTTGTTGAAATAACATTCCTGAGTTGAATGGTTATTTTTGTTACAAATTGCACAATGTTTGTTGAAGTAGCACTCAAATGTCATGTGGTTGTTCATATTGGAAATAGAACAATAACTGTTGAAGTAACAATCTTCAGTATTGTGGTTTTTCATATCACACCATTTGCAATACATTTCATCTGATTCTTTGTCAGAATCAATCACTTACTTCTTCTTTGTCAGCTTTTGAGGCTTCAAATCCTTTTTCAATTTTGCAGTTGATTTATCCTTTCCTTTCCCTGACACATTATTAAAGGATTCTTGTTTACCATTTGCTGATTTCTGCTGCTTGGGATTCATCACTTTCTGGTTTGATTTGTTGGTTGTTGCTTTTGCCTTCTGCAGATCATCTACTGATTCAGTAGATTTGGTTTTCCGCAGATCTGCTACTGAAGAAGGTTTCTTCTTCCGCTGAAGATATGCTGATTGTTTCTTCTTTCCCTTTTCTATGGAAGATGTGTGTACTTCCTCGGTAGATGCACACTTTTCAATTTCTTCATTTGAAGGTTTTTGTGTCTGATGAAGTTTTTGAAGACCTTCATTTAGCTGAGCTTTTCTCTTGCAAATAGTCTTCAACATGTTTCTTTGTTTTGGAGGATATGGCAACTTTGTGTCTTCAAGAACTTTGGGAATGATTGTTTCAAAAGTAACATTCTTACCAATGTCCAGTTGATCATCATCATGTTCATCAGAATCATCCAAGTCATCACACTCATCAAAGTCAAATTCTGAGACATTTTTTTTAATATTTTCTTATTCAGAAGACTTAGTTTCACTCACCTCAGTTTCATTGTGATTAACTTGTTGTTAGATTTTAATTCAAACTTGGTGCTTTGCACAAAATGATTTAACAAGTTATTTGTCATTGTTTCAGGTAAAGGTGAATAATTATCATTTATAGGAGGTGCAACAGCATTATATCCCAACCCATACCTGGTCTTTGATTCAATATGAGAATTTAATAATTTCTCATATTGCTGATATGAAAGTTGAAACTTCTGAAGTTTCACTTCAGTTGATGCATGATCAGCCACGGATTTAGTTAAGGAAGTGGTCAGATACTCAACTTGTGCTTTTAAACTGTAAGTTTCTAAAACAAGTTTATCTAAATCCTTTTTTAAAGAACTAATTTTGATTTGATATAATTTATGTTCTCTTACATGAGATTCATTCAAAATCATTGTTTCTTTTACTTTATCAGCTAGTTGTTGAGCATGGACTCTATATCTTTCAACTTCCTCAACACATACTGATGAACAAAATCTATCTCTTACCTCTCTAGCCATTGGTGGAACTTTGTTCTCCATGTGTGACATCAAAGCTTGATTCTCTTCCAAGACATCCTTCTCATACATGATCCAATCACAGGTTCCATCTTGAAGAATGATCAGCCTAGTTTCTTTAGAGTTACTTGGCCCTGTTGATGTATTTGTGGCTGGTGGGGATGAGTTAGTTAGCTGTGGTTGTCTGAAAGACCTTTTAGATGTTGGTTGATGAGTGTGCTGCTGATGAGACTGATTTTGCTGATGTTCTCTCATGTCAGAAGATTGTTGATTACATTCTCTTGAGAAGTGCCCATAGAGATTGCATTTGAAGAATCTTACTTTTGACTTATCAACACCAATCTTTGATGTTTTGCTTGCTGCAGCCAAATTTTTGTTTCTTCTGAGGTACTGCTTGGCTCTATAAGCAATCATAGCCATTTACCATTGAAGATCCATCTCTTCTACCACATCTGGATGTAGTTCTTCCAAATCTTGTTGACAGATGTTCCCAGGTGTTAAAGTGCTTCCCAGGTAAGCTTGAAAGCTTGAACTGAAAGCTGCAAAGGCTGATTTTTGTTCTTCAGAGTCCATAATCACAGTGATGGGCTCTACTTGATTGTTGTTAGATGAAGACTTTGCTAATGATGTAGATGCATCTTTTCTCTCATCAGGTCTTCCCTTTTCTTTTCCTGATTTTCTTTGAGAAGAATTCTTTGAAGGCTTTGAGGCATAAAAACTCACTTCTTCTTCTTCTTCACTCAAAGTACAAGAGTTGTCACTATCATTGTTAGAAATAAAAGCACTTCCAGCACTTTTGGTTTCTTTAAAATGATAAGGTGTGACATGTGTTCTCACACTCTTGTTTCTTGATTTTTCATCCATTTCAAGAGCCTCAACCTTAGCTACCAATGTATCTAAACCAGTTGCTTTGAGGTCAATGGTGTTCTTGAATATGGACACAGTTTACTTCCAACTTTCAGGCTAATTATGGAGCATCTTTTTGTTTAATTCCTCATTTGTATACTTTAACTCCATGATGTTCATCTATATTACTAATTGCATGAACCTATGGAGTTGCTGAGGAATTGATTCACCCTCAATATGATGAAAGGTTTCATATTGTGAACGAAGGGTGTCCTTCCTAATGCTTCTGATGTCATCACTCCCTTCACAGAGTGTATGAAGTATCTTCCACAAGAGATTTGCTGTTTTATAATTCTCACACCTGATTAATATTTCTTCATGTAAAGCCATACTAAGAAAACTAATATCAACTTTGACCTTCTTAATATCATCAGGTGACAGATCTTTTGTACTTACGAGTTGATTATTGTCAAAATAACCCGGCCCAAGAGTGGGTGGAATATATGGACCTTCAGTTATTGATACCCATAAGTCAAAATCAGTGTAATTCACATGATTCCTGAACTTGATTTTCTAGGATTTAAAATCCGCTTTTGTTTCCAACTTTGTAGGTTGGTATGATGATCCACCAAAGTTACTCATGTTTAGTTAAATTCTAAGAATTTAACTATTATAGAGTTTCTTTTAAGTAATGAACTAATTAGTGACAAAACTTAATTAATAATAATTAAGCGATTGCGGTCACAAATTAGTCAATCCTTTTAATGATAATTAATTATCAAATCAAGGATTTTGTTAATGTATTTGTTCAATTTAATTTGAACAATTGATGAATGTCAATCAATAACCCAGATCTACTATTCAATTGATGTGAATATTGATCTAAGTTAATCGAGCAATGTAACAGTACTCGCTGAAAGACAATTCACTGTTTTTAATGTTTAAGACGAAATCGATTCACAACAAAAAGATTTGCTTAAAAAACCGTAGATCTAATCACCAAAAACTGACAAATCTAGTGAAACAAGCGAACAATTAAACACTCCTAACACTGATAGATCAATCGATCTAAATCAATGAGCACTTGGCTCTGATACCACCTGTGAATCCAAGGATCGCAATCAAGAATTATCAGTGTTAGAAGGGGATTAAGTTAATGATTGCAGAATGAACATTAACCTTGTTTAATTGTTTAATAAATAAATATCAAACATAATAAATGTTGATTATGACGAACACAATGATACGAGCACAATAAATTAACAAACACGATTTGATTCAAAAGTATTTCATTAAAACTGATTAATGATTACAGATGAATAAATAATGAATGCTATAAACAATAATTGCTTTGAATGTGCTGATGTTAGGTGAAATATTGATGTGACGGCTGCTAGGGTTTGTGTTTGTGTTGATACATATGTACCTAGTTTAGGAGCTTAATGTAAAATGTCTTTCATGTCTTACATATATGTAATGAATGAGTTGAATGAAACGAAATATGTGATTGATGCTTATATTGTTTATTGTATCATAACACATATTGAACTAACTATATAGGTTTGTGGTTGTTTGCATAGTTCTTAGTCAAGAATGGTTGAGAAATGTGTTTAAACTTAATCATATGAAGTCTTCATGCGAATGGACCATGCTAATGGACCATACGCATGAACACTTCATGCTAATGGACCAGTCGCACGACTGAACCAGGAGACTGGATCAGTCACACGATTGAGACATAAGATTGGCTCAGTCGCACGACTGAACCTTCAGTCGTGCGTATGGACCAATCGTATGATTCAAACACACGACTGAACCATACTAATGGTTCAGTCGCACGATTGACAAACCCTAGTACCACTTAATTCGTGGAAAAAAAAGACTTGAAGAATTTCGACTCACAGACGTACCCTAGCCGTCCAGAGACTCCAGAAAACCTGTTCCAACTTCATAGATCGCAGTTGATCGTGTTCTAATCGTTCATAACGTTTCTTTAATCTCTAGATTGATCGAAACTGCGTTCTCACTGATTGGATCACCAATCAAATATGATTCCGCACTATTCGATTCGGTATACACGCATTATTAGTTAGTACTCCGTCGGTACACGGTCCTAACAAGTGGTATCAGAGCCAGGTTCTTGATTTTGCGTGTGATTCGATTGGTTTTGGTGTAAAAAATCATGTTTTTCATTCAAAAACATCATCTTTTTGAGTAAAACAGTGTTTTTGGTGTCTCCAGATCAAAAAGTTTATGTTTTTCGGCATATGGCAGATTAGGGTTCTTGAAAAATCGCATTTTTGTGTCAAAGTGTCAAAAACCTTCGAATTTTCAAATCCAGCAGCCTCAGTCGCACGATTGGCTCAATCGCACGACTAAACTCAATTGCACCTCCCATACGCACGATTGAACTCAGTCGCCCATCCATTCGTACGACTGAACACCCCATTCGCATTGTCCATCCGCACTTGTTCAATCGCACGATTGACTCATCCGCATTGGTTCAATCGCACGATTGATTCATCCGCATTAGTCCATCCGCACGATTGACCCAATCGCATCTCTCCATTCGCACCAGTGAAACAGTTTTGTTCTAACTCTCAAAGCTTAAAGAAATGGAAGATCAGTACTCTGCGTTTACTACCGAAGAGACTCTCAAATCCAGAACCTTCTGCTTCTGGAGAATGAGGTTGGAAATCACAATAAGCCCTCTAAACTTATAACGTTAGATGAGTACCCACAATGGAAGCAAGGGTTTGAGATTGATCTAAATGGAGTTGATCCCAATCTGTGGGAACCAATTGAGACAGGTTATAGCATGTCGGTTGGTGTTGATGGTGTTAAACTTACCTTGGGTGGCATGACTGATAGCCAGAAGGTGAAGTACAATGCTGAGAAGAAAGTGTATGCTCTGTTGACTCAGTCGATACCTAAGGATATATTCCACCAGTTTTCTGAGAACACACAGGCAAAGAAACTATGGGAAGCCTTGGAGAAACGATACGATGGGAATGCATCGTTGAAAGCTCTAAAGGCAAAGGCTTTGAAGAAGGAGTTTGATAACTTCTCTTCAATAGGTAAAGAGAGCTTGGATGATGTCATAGACAGATTCTACCATTTAATGAGTGAGCTGCACACTCATGGAGTCACAACGTCAATGGAAGATAAGGTCTCAAGCATTGCCGATGGTCTGCCAGAGAAGTGGGACTCGTTTGTGTCAAATTTGAGACAGTAACAAGTTACTAGAAAAATTAGATATTAACGACTTCATCCTGAAATTAAGAGAGGCGGAACAGAGGATGAAATACAGGTCACAAAAAGGATCCTATGACCAGATCCTTTACTTTATAAATACTCTTCCACTTCAACAAGTTCAGGAGCACCTCTTCAAACGACATTTATGTCTAGTTAAACTGTTCTTTCCCAATCCACAGCTTCGGGATCTGAAATGTCAGGGTCATCTTGTACCCAATATATCACACCGGAAGCAAATGCTACGAAGTTGAAGACCGAGAATCTCGGGAATATCATTGTAGAGGTTGCAAAGGAGCATATGGACCTTTTAGCTGTGGTCGTTCATTACTATGATGGTCTAGTTGCAGGGAAGATTGAAAATTGCCATCTGGCTGATGAGGATTACGAGCAGGTGGACGAGAATGAATTAGAAAGAATGGACATTATGTGGGCTTTAGCAAGTGCTGTCAGGCGAGCTAAGAAGTTTGTGAAGAAGACAGGACAGGAATTGATAGCCACAAAGGATACAACTTTTGGTTTTAATAAAATCAAAGTTACCTACTTTAACTGTGGAGAAAAGGGGCACTTCAAACGTGAATGTGTAAAGCCCAAGAAGACAGGTAATGGGAATCCTTTCTCATCATTCAACCGTCAAGACAAACCCACGAGTGGAGCTGCTTCGTCAAGCAAAGAAACAATGCCCTTGACTGCTTAAGATGACGAAGGACAAGATTGGACCTTCAGGTTTGTGTCTCCGGGCGAATCGAACATTGCTAATGTCGAGGGTTTGGATTATGACACTGCAAGTGAAGGTGACATTGTAGTGGAACTAGTGATGTCAGAAAATGAAGATACTGCTAACGTGGTCAATCAAATGATTGAAGAAGATATTAGAACGACAAGTTCAGAATCTCCAGCATCCGAGGAACCAAACTCTGAGCTGATGGCTGATTCAACAGAATCTTCACAAGTAAGTACAAAAGACCAACTTTTTGAAAGTCATGCTTGTAATGAATGTAATAAGTTTAGAGAAAGTATTGATCTTAAATTTGCTAGGTTATTAGATCACAGTGATAGCTTAGTAAATGACTTACAACTGTGCACAGAAGCTAATAAGATTTTAAAACAAAATGAGTGCAGTTATAAAGAGAAAATAGAACTTTTAAATAAACAACTAAATGAAACCGAGGTTGTTGCTTTTAATCAAGCAAATGATATAAAGTTTTATTTGAACTCTTTGGAAGAAACTAAGAAAGAAAAAGCAGTTTTGGAAGTCAAAGTCAACTCATTAAAACAAATACTGCACAGTTGGACCAGTTCTTGTCACATAGTTCAAAACTTAGTGAAAGAACGGAACAATGAGTAAGGGTTGGGTTACAAAGTAGTTCCACCACCACATGAGATCTTGTTAAATGCTAAATGTAGACCAGTAAATAACAATCCTATTAAGGATCATGTGGTGTCTACTCCTCTAGTTAGTGATCCTGATTCTACGGGTAAACCGGTGAATTCTGTCACTAAACAGAAGGAGGCTACTTTGAAATCTAAAGGCAAGATGCCTATTGTGAATTTGGAAGAACAATTTGAAAAGATTAATGTAAAGTTAGGTTCAAACATGTCTTCTTTAGAATCCAAACTGACTAAACCAGTTAACCAAACACGTGCTTCACGTCAAAGTCCTAATAAACAAAAGGCTAAAGATGTTAAAAATGTTCAAACAATAAATTTTGTTAAAGAAACAAAAACATCTAAATAAGAAGTTTCCAAACCCAACCAGACTAAAGTCACACCTGTTTCACACACTTCCCCACAGAGACAATTTTCCCAATATGTAGAAGGTAGATCATGCTACAATTATAGAAAGAGGGGACACATCGCTTCTAATTATCCTCATTATCAGACACCAAGAGAGAAAATTGAAATATATGATACTAAACCAATTTCTTCAAAAAGGAGTTCTATTACTCCACCAAAAAGAAGTAATGAACCTAAAGTTCAAACCGTAAGCCAGTCGTCTGTTTATCACAAACATGCCTTACACAAAACTGGCTTATGGAAAGAAAAGTCAAGTTTAGTGTCTGATACTGAGAACACTAAGAAGCATGGTATGCCCTCACCCTCAAAAGGACAGTGGGTTGAGTTTATGATGTGTGATTCCTCCGGGTCACCCAAGCCAGTTAAGGCTTGGGTCCCACACCTAAACTGATCATTTCCTTTTAATGTGCAGGGTGTCCGTTATAGTGCTATCACAAATACCTGGATTGTTGATAGTGGGGCGTCTAGGCACATGACCAGGAACTTGTCTCTCCTTTTCAATGTCAAACAAATTAAAGAGGGACATGTATCATTTGCTGGAAACAAAGGAGGATACATCATGGCTCAAGGTGAAGTGGGAAACCAGAAAGTCAAGTTTGACAAGGTCAACTACGTTCAACAACTACAAAACAACTTGCTTTCTGTATCCCAGATCTGTGACAAAGGATTCAAGGTAGTCTTTGACAGCAAGAAGTGCTATGTGTTAAAGAAGGAGTATGTAATCCCGGAGGACCAAGTCTTAATGTCAGCTTCAAGATATAATGATTTATATGTCTTGGACCTATCAAAGGCCTCCACAACCAATCATCAAGTTCAATGCTTCTTGTCAAAGGCAACAGGGAAAGACTCCATTTCCTAGCATAGGAGAATGGGACACATTAATCCACAAAAGATGAATCACTTGATCCAGAATGATCTAGTGCGTAGAGTAAATGTTAAGAACTTCCAATTACCGGATTTTTGTGTCGCGTGTAAGAAAGGGAAACAGACAAAGAAGTCTCATAAGGAAAAGAAAGTTCACTCAATTGACCTACCTCTTGACTTCTTCACATGGATCTGTTTGGGCCAGTTAGTACAAAGAGCATTGTCGGCGATCTGTACTGCTATGTAGTTACGGATGATTACTCAAGATTCTCTTGGGTGATGTTTCTGAAATCCAAATCAGAGACATTTGAATCATTCAAGGAGCTGGTAACTACATTGGAGTCACTCTACAAGCTGAAGTTAAGGCAAGTTCGCTCAGACAACGACATCGAGTTCAAGAACCAATGGATGGAGGCATTCTACAAAGAAAAATGAATTGTACACCAGTTCACATCTGCCTACACTCCTCAAATGAACGGAGTTGCTGAGAGAAAGAATCGAAGCTTGATAGAGACAGCGCGGACAATGCTAGCAGACTCAAAACTGCCTATCCAATTTTGGAACGAGGCAGTAGCTAACGCATGTTACACCCTAAATCGAGTCTTGGTGGTCAAACGACATGGTAAAACGTGTTACGAGTTGCTCCAATGACGTAAACCTAATCTAGAGTACCTCGAACCGTTTGGTGCACCATGTACGCTGCTGAAAAAAATCAGTCAGGGAAGTTAAGTGAAAAGGCTGAAGAAGGAATATTTCTAGGATACAACATACCGAATAAGAGAGTTTACAACAACTCAACGGGTCAAGTAGAAGTGTGGTGCAACGTCGACGTTCAGAGATACACCACCCCCCTGCTGGAAAAGGACCCGCATTCTTCTTCGATTATGATGGATTCTTTAAGTCCTTCAACATCCATCTCTCCCCTTCTGATGATAAGTTAGTGACCAGAATGATATATGATGTCTTAAACACATCGTCTCTAGACTCGTCAACATCAGTTCCACACGGTGATTCTTCTAGTCCTTTAGGGGGAGCACTTGATGTAAGTGACTCCTCCTCTGACGATGAAGAAGTGGAGACTGAACAAGTGAACCAGGAGGAACAGGTTCCTGCTACAGCAAGTACACAAGCATCAAACCCTGATGCCTCTGACTCTTCGGAACCTCAAACTCCAACAGCTTCAGATACTGAAGCTGTGGTTCACAATCTGGAAAATGACGTAGTTGTTCCCATCACTCCTGGATCCAAGTTAAATGTTTATCATTCTTTAGACAATGTCATTGGAGATGTTCGATCAGGAGTACAAACTAGAAATCAGCTATACTCAGCTGATTATGCCTCAGTCATGGAAAAGGAATATCTTCACGACGGTGCATATCGATGTTTTGTGTCTCAATTTGAGCCAAAATATGTTAGTGAAGCATTAAACGATGAGGCATGGGTAAGTGCGATGCAAGAAGAACTCCTATAGTTCAGGAAGCTAGGAGTATGGACCCTTGTGGACAGACCAAAAGGTGCTAAAGTCATTGGAACTAAATGGGTCTTGAAATGCAAGGAAGACGATCAAGGGGTCATAATTCGCAACAAGGCTCGACTTGTCGTTCAAGGTTTTAGACAAGTCGAAGGAATCGATTATAATGAAGTGTTTGCACCTGTGGCAAGGATGGAAGCAATCCGTATCTTCCTAGCCTATGCCTCTTACATGAAGATCAAAGTTTATCAATTACATGTAAAGAATGCATTCCTTCATGGTGAAATCCGGGAGACAGTGTATGTCAGTCAACCCGAAGGATTTGAGCATCCATATCATCGGGACAGAGTTTACAAGCTGGATAAGGCTCTCTACGGGCTCCACCAAGCCCCAAGAGCATGGTATGAAAAACTCTCCACTCATCTTGTGAAACACGACTTTCGCAGAGGAGTGATTGACTGTACACTCTTCATCAAAGAAAATGATGGTGACTTACTACTGGTACAGATTTATGTTGATAACATAATCTTCGGTTCCAAAAACAAAGATCTATGTAACGAATTTGAAGCAGTAATGAAAGCTGAATTTGAGATGAGTGCCATGGGAGAGATGAAGTTCTTTCTCGGGTTACAGGTGGATCAGACACCAAAGGGAATACTTCTACATCAGACCAAGTATGTCGCTGATATCCTAAGTCAGTTCGATATGGAGAATGCTTCGGCAGCTAGAACTTCACTTGCTACAAACCACGATGTGGTACCCGACGAAAATGGTGATCTGGTGGATGCCACCATGTACCGAGGAATGATCGGATCCCTCATGTACCTCACTGCCTCACGACCTGATATCATGTACGCGACGTGTCTCTGCTCCAGATATCAGGCAAAGCCGAAAGTCAACCATCTCATAGGAGTCAAAAGGATATTTCGTTATCTGAAGGGTACTCCAACATTTGGGTTGTGGTATCCTCATGACGATGACTTTGAGCTTACAGCGTATAGCGATTCGAATTATGGCGGTTGGAAAATGAACTACAAGTCAACTTCAGCAGGATGTCAATTCTTTGGGAGAAGATTAGTCACGTGGCAGTGTAAGAAGCAGACATCGGTTGCTCTGTCAACTTGTGAAGCTAAATATGTTGCTGCTGCAAGCTGCTGTTCACAAATCATCTGGATTCAACTGCAAATGCGGGACTACGGTTTGAAATTCTCTAACACTCCTATATTTGTTGATAATTCTACTGCTATAGCCATAACTAAAAATCCTGTCCAACATCCTAAAACTAAACACATCGGAATTAAATATCACTTTATACGTGATTGTTTTGAAAAGAATTTAATCGATGTTGTTAAAATTAATACGGACTTTCAACGCGCTGACCTCTACACAAAAGCGTTTGATAAACCAAGATTTTTATATCTGTTAGAGGTCAACGACATGAAAAAGAAATGTGAAATGATTCCAGAAGATGACAGTACATAGTCCGACGAGTAGAGTTAATTTTATTTTTTATTTTCTTTTATTTTTCTTATATAATTTCCTGTTTCTATAAAAGCCAAAAACTCAAAATATATTTTTGGTTTTAGAATTTTAGGGGGAGAATAGGTTAGAGTAGTATTAAATTAGTTGTTTTATTTAATTGCTTAAAAAAACGAGGGAGGAGGACAGTCTAGCTAATAGAAATGAGATCGTATCTGTGATACTGATTCAATGTTTATGGAAAATGATAATTACACAAGAACAAAGAGTCTGGGACTTTAAAAGAATTTAACTGATTAAGATGCAAAATTCGAAGTATAAGTCTGAGAAGTCTAAGCAAAATAAAAGGAAAGATGATAGGTAAACTAGTATGCTACTAAGGTAACATAGAGAAAGTAGACCTAGAGGTTGCTAGTTCATTATATGATGTGTCGGTAGATTCAACACAATAGATGAGTAGACCTCATTGGTGATTTAAATTCAAACTAAATTGTTCAACTTGTTGTGGGTTCCCATCTTATCCCTGGTTAACACAATCAACGTAGTTCCAATAAGGGGTGACGAGCAAATAAACGCCACAAATGTGTGCGGATGACCATAAAAAGAGCAAAGCACGAAAAAATGTGTAAGCGCTATCAAGCTAATAACAAATGTTGTTGGTGCGTTACGTGCAAAAAGAAAAGAAAAATGCTCTCACAAGAAGATAGGTTGTGTGCCTCTCTGCTGTGCGATGGCACTGACCTGAGGATAAGCATAACCTAAATATTCTAGAATTCATTGTTGTTTGCGCCTCTCTGTTGTGCGATGGCACTGACCTGAGGCTTAGCATCTCTTTGAAAGCTCTTAGAATAGTTTCTTCTTGTCAAAATACCCGTAGACCGCTCAAAAATCTCCTGAGGAACGTTGATTACCATATAAGCGTGGGATCCACAAATGCTTGTTGAAATAATTAAACCTTAATTCATCACCAATGTCTATCAAAAATCAGTGTATGGATTTAAGAGGACAAGTATACTGACAATCATTGTGGCTGCAATTCTTGAAAGTCCAAATCATTGTGTGTATTTCACAGCACTAGTATGATTTCCTAAACTTGCTAATGACTCTCGATGATAACAAGAATCTAGCATCAAAAGGCTTTGGTAAAATGTCCCAAATGATTTGATAAACCTGTATGATTCCAAAATGAATCGTTCCAGTTATGATCAAAGTAACGTGACGCTATACTGTCCAGGAAGAAAATTTTGGTAGATACTTATCTTAGGATTTCAACCTCACACAAAAATACAAAATTATGTTTTAGCTTTGTTTTATTTCTAGTTGTTTAATGTAGTTAATTTCAGTTAATTTAGTAGTTAAATGTCAGACTACGCATCGGAAGTCAATCTGGATTCACTCACTAAAAGGGTCACGTCTGAGGTGACCATGGGGTTTTTCAAATGTAAAAGGGTCACGTCTGAGGTGACAAATTGTTTTGTTGTTAAAAGGATCACGTCTGAGGTGATCAACAGTTTTCTAAGTTAAAATGGTCATGTCTGAGATGATCAATGGTCAAAATGTCTTATCAATAAGTAAAAGGGCTAAGTGTATGAATGGTCATAAGGTCAAACTCATAAGTATGAGCCATTCGCACGACTGGACCATGAGTATGGACCAGTCGTACAATTGGACCATACTTATGAGCCCAATTGCACGACTAAACCACACGTTTGGACCAGACGTGCGATTGGACCATAAGCATGGGTCAATCCATACGATTGGATCATCAGAATGAATCAATCGCACGAATGGAGGTGACCGAATGAGTCAGTCGCACGACTGAAACCTAGTCGCATGACTGAAGGTGACATACTGAGCCAGTCACACGATTGAGCCTCAGTCGCACGAATCAACAGTGCGATTAGGTTCAGTTGCACGACTGAAAGATACCCTAGTATAAATAAGGGGGAGTCGGTCGCAGACACTCATCACCCCCCCCCAATCGCTCTCTCTTCGCACGATAGTACCGTTACGCTGCCAAAATTGTGATGGAGTGTTCTAGACTGATTATTGTTGCTTCTAACGATTTCTATTGATTATACAGGTAATGTGCGACGTAATCCACTCAAATGTTCATCAAATCATGCCCGAAATCGACTTAAATTGAGCCCTAACAAGAACCGAGACTTAGTTCACAAAATAAACCTATAAAACTAAGTAAATTGCTAATTTAAAATGTGTTAGATGTTAGTTGGAACAATAGCGAGTCTAATGAGTCAAACCACAACGTCTAACATCAAGTTTGCTCAAGATTTGAATTTGAATGGAAAAACATACTATCATGCGAATGGACTTACTGATCAACCTCAATCGCACGACTAAGCTGGGCTAATGGCACAAACGCACGACTGAACCATGCGTATGAGTCCAGTCGCACGACTGGATCAACCGCATGGGATAGCATACGACTAAACCCAGTCGCATGCTCAATCGCACGAATGAGCTCAATCGCACGACTCAGACTCAGTCGCACTGTCCTTTCACACGACAGAACAGAAGGATTCAAGTCAAATAAATTCAAATGGAATTCATTTACACACAATCTAACGTTTATCTATCTTATGTTACAGCAACATGGCTAGTCGGTGGACGATGAGCACCAAGCACAACATATGTGCTCATCTAGACATTACGTACCGGAACGCGTCTGAGTTCGCGGGCATTATTACATTTCTGCGGAGATCGAGGATCTTCAGAGCTATCTCCACTCTGTGCACACCATACAGATCGATACAACAAGCTTTCTGGGAAAGTGCTGTTGTAGATAGGTCCTCAGAGCCTCACCATATTAGAAGTTCCATCTTTGGTCAGGACATTGAGATCAGTGAGGAGGATCTAAGGACAGTCTTAGAGTTGGGAGATGAGGGTGATTGCCCTACCAGACTGCATCCGTTGACAGTTCGAGGATGTTTTCTTCGGGCTAAGTACTCGGGGGATATAAATGCAGGTGTGCTCAACAAGAGCAACCTGTGCCCCCAGTTCAAATACTTAGCCCATGTGCTGCTGAAGTGTATTGCCTCAAGGAAGGGCGGATTTGATGAGTTATCAGATCAGATCCAGAATGCATATGTAGCTCTGGTGCTGAACCACCCGTTCAGCTTTTCGAGGATGATCTTCACCTACTTGGTGGAGAACATAGAGGCCAAAGGCAAGGAAGGCTTCTGCATGTACCCACGTTTCATTCAGATGATTATCGACCAAAAGCTTCCTTTGCTGCCCAAGGAAAGAGAGGATGCAGTTACACAAGAGGTGAGGGATGATACTACCCTAGGGTGGATGAAGGTTTACCGGGGCAAGCAGGTGAAGCCCCCGGTGAGGAGGTTGTTTGGGCATTTGGCCCGAGAGGACTACGTGGCGCCAGCTAGGAGAAAGTGGCGTCACGATGATAGTGACTCAGATTCTGAGCCGATTGTGCTCCCATCTGACGATTCTGATGATGATGATAGTGGTGATGGTGGAGATACTGGCCCCACCCAATCTAGGGCCACTACCAGAGATGCTACATCTCCATCATCCACCCACGAAGGAGCTGATACGGCAGGATTCCATCAAGACTTCCGTCCTGATGAGGAGGAGGAGTCTGATAAGGAGCCATTAGTTCGGACGGCAGGATTCCATCAAGGTGGTTGCCACCGAGCGAGGGATTAGGGCGGTAGGTGGACGCCAGGGTGAGTCTGGGGAGACTAATACTGATACACCTTACACCCTAGACCAGCCCAACAGCCAAGGGGGAGCATCCTCCTCGAAGGGATCGAGGAAAAAGAGGATGCCTCAGCCGCACGGGATGAAGAGTAAGAGACGGAGATTCACTTTGATCACCACCTCTACCACCACCACCACCACAGCTACCACCACCACTACCACACCCTCCACCACTACTACCACACCACCCACCATTACTACCACACCTCCACCCTCCACTACTACAGCCATACCTCCACCAGTTATACCTATACCACCACCCATCTTTACCACAGCTACCACCACTACCACCACCCATCGAGCCAGGACTTCATCTCAGGTCCCACTAAGCTTTGGATCCTCTCTGCCCTTCGTTGGGTTAGAGGAGCAGCTGGCCAATCTAAACCGGATTGTGCTTAAGCTGCTTGCTACAAATGAGCAACGAGCTACACAGCTAAACCAGCTGATGGAGCTCAATGCTGCTCAGGCTCAGCAGATAGCAGCTCAGAGTCAGGAGATTGTTGAACTTCGTGAGCTGCAGACTTCTTCAGTACAGAGGATAAATGATCTTGAGGCAAAGAACAAGAAGTTGATGCTACGACTCAAAGGCTCCAAAGATGAGCCCCTCAAGATCAGAGAGGGAGACGAGGATGGTGATGATGACGATGATGAGGATGATAAGGATGATGATGATGAGACGGACGAAGAAGGTGATGGAGCTAAAGGAGAGGAGAAAGGAGGAGATGAGGATGAAGGAAATGATGCTGCTGCATCAGCATCCACATAGGCAAGAGAGCAACGGTTAAAGAAGCCACATGATCAGGGAGCCTCACCCTTAGCCCCTCCGGCTGACAAGCCTGCTATTCAGGGCAAAAGTAATTATTAGATATTTATGTATTTGAAAGCTTTTGTACTTGAATCATGTATTAAAATTTTGTACTTAATGTTTATATATATTTAATGTTTAACTTTCTTGATTATTGACTAATGATTGATGTGTTACATGTTTAAATCAAGTAAGATCAAACATTTCAGCAAGATGAATACGATGTTGCTCCCCTTCAGCAAATCAAGTCTCAACTCACAATGATTCTTGATTTGCAAGGGATTGTCAGACGGTCAGTGAGCTATACTCCCGAAGAAGAAGAAATCATTCATGACCTGACTGACGAGCAACTTGCTGAGATGTTCAGGTTGAACCCGGACAAGATTGTCAAGGATGCTCCTACTATTTAGGTGACAAGTGATGATGAGCTCAACGACATAGATGAAATCGAGATAGAGGATGTCACTGCTGACCATTATCCAGAGTACACTGACCGAGAGGGAAATGTAGTCCCCGACTTTGGTGATACTCTCGGCAGTGATACATTTGACAAGCTGGATCAGATGGAGAAAGAGGCTGAGAAGACCGAGGGTCAAGCCCAAGCCTCAGACGGCGATGTTGACATCAAAAAGGCTGAATAGGCGGCCTGTTTTGCTGAGATCCGAGCCATGCGTACTGCACAAAAGCCAATGTCTACACCAAGCTATACAAAGTCAAGAAACACTTAAAGGTGTCAGGCAAGATCATTGCATGGTCTTATTTTGAGGATCTGAATGTGTATGCAGTGAAAAGAGAAAAGGGAATATAGTACTTTAGATTCCTACACGATCTAAAGACTCTCCCTGGTTTTGAGCTCGACCAGCTGGCACGCCTAAAGTTGTTGTATGTTGACCCGAGAAAGATGTCAAGCTGGTTTGAGGTTGCACTGAGGAAAGAATACCACACCAGGTGGGTTAACTTTAGACCTCAACAACTGAAGAGGTACATCAGACAGTCTGAAGTTGATCCCATGACTGGAAAGCCTAAGGTAGTGCTGAGGTGGTACTACGATTAGAGAACAGGTGAAGCGGTCATAGGACTTCACTCTAAAGGAAATTCCACAGGACTTCACTCCACGCTTCAAATGGTGGTACTACGATTAGAGAACAGGTGAAGCGGTCATAGTCTTACAAAAAGAGAGCCAAATGGATACTATCCGGGTGTTTGACCCTATGTGGCTGACTAACTTGTCTGCTGACGATGTATATACCTTATACAATTGGCCACTATTCTATGACTCGCAGGATATCATACAAGCCCTCCAGTTCCAAAATGTCATACGTCTCTATTTCGCATTCGAGATACATGCCGGAGTTACAAGAGAGGAAAAGTACAAGAAGTTTGAGGAGCTAATGAAGAATGTTAGACAATGATGTAAACTAGGTCCAAGGGGGAGTTTGTTGATACATATGTACCTAGTTTAGGAGCTTAATGTAAAATGTCTTTCATGTCTTACATATATGTAATGAATGAGTTGAATGAAATGAAATATGTGATTGATGCTTATATTGTTTAATGTTTCATTGTTTATTGTATCATAACACATATTGAACTAACTATATAGGTTTTTGGTTGTTTGCATAGTTCTTAGTCAAGAATGGTTGAGAAATGTGTTTAAACTTAATCGTATGAAGTCTTCATGCGAATGGACCATGCTAATGAACCATACGCATGAACACTTCATGCTAATGGACCAGTCGCACAACTGAACCAGGAGACTGGATCAGTCGCATGATTGAGACATAAGATTGGCTCAGTTGCACGACTGAACCTTCAGTCGTGCGTATGGACCAATCGTATGATTCAGTCGCACGATTGACAAACCCTAACCTATAAATACCACTTAATTCGTGAAAAAAAGACTTAAAGAATTTCGACTCATAGACGTACCCTAGCCGTCCAGAGACTCCAGAAAACCTGTTCCAACTTCATAGATGGCAGTTGATCGTGTTCTAATCGTTCATAATGTTTCTTTAATCTCTAGATTGATCGAAACTGCGTTCTCAGTGATTGGACCGCCAATCAAATAAGATTCCGCACTATTTTTGATTTGGTATACACGCATTATCAGTTAGTACTCCGTCTGTACATGGTCCTAACAGTTTGATTGATTGTGTGAATCGATGTGATGTTTTGTGTTTGCCGTCTGGTAGCCCGTGTGTTCACCCGTATTGCTCATCTGTAACTCCAGGATAAACCAACTTGAATCAAATCATGAAGAATTAGATCAAAATATGATAATCACAACCAAAACCCTTTTGATCTCTATTGATTGCTAATAATATTGTTTACAAGTAAAACCCTCAATCAATTGGTCATAAAACCATTAACAAACACTAATGACAATTAACCTATTTATAGTCTAGACTAATATTCACTAATTGGACTTAACCCCCTAGACTTAGGCTAATTAATACAAAATTACATATTAAGCATAAAAATGACTAAAATCAAGATAAAATATATTTTGTTCACACAAAATATATTTATTACAATAAAACTCTTAGTCATTTAAATCTTCAACAACTCGTCTCGGTTCCTCGTCTCGAATGAGTCGGGTTTGACTTTTGTTGACTTTGACCGTGACGTTGACTTTTGTTGACTTTCACTGTGTTGATAATATAGACTATCTTTTACAGCTCCAACAATACTCCCCCGTAGTCTATCATTATCAACGTCTTCAAACGAAATCAGCATCGAGAAGTCAACACTAGAAAGATCTTCAATTTGAATCTTTCTGAATCTGATGAGAAAGATTTTTCATCTCATAAGCTCTCCCTATTTATATGCTCCCCCTTTTCGAGTGCAAACTTTACAAGGATATTGGAACAGGTTTCCCAAATCTCTAATCTTGAGTGCTTTAGAAGATGTAGGAGGAGGATTACTAGCTCGGTATCTTCTGCAAACTTGAGGAACAGGTTCTCTGATCAGGTACACTGCTCAACTGATGATCGGCCATCACTTAAAGCAAAAATCTGAAACACATTCACAAACACAATCTCGACATTTCTAATTAGATCATTTCATTTTAACAAAATACACTCGTGTTTATTTGTGTTTGAAAACAAGCGAACCCGTGTTCGGTTGTACGCAATTTCTGTGAAATGCATGAAAATGATAAAATTGTAACAGCATAATATGGAAGACCTAAAAAAATTTGAAAAGAAATTTTATTATATTTTTCTATTTTTTATTATAACATGTATTATAACATATTTTATATCTATTATATAACTTTTTGTGTTTTTTTTTTTTGTTTTTTTTTAAACCGAGAACTTAATCGATCATGAGATCATATCCTCAAGATATACTTTAGCACAAAGATGAATTTAATCATCGACAAGCAATGAGATCACACTGATAACTGAATCTAATCACAGTCTTTAAATGCTTTTGAAATTCTCAAACAGATCAATAACAATTGCTGATATGTTTGTCCACTTAAACTCATGCCCTATCTTTTTCAACAAGTAGTAGATGATTCGTTAAGGTTCGATTAAATACTTTAGAATGCTAGGACCCCACAATCATTTGGCATAAACCCTCACCCAACCTCAGGATTTCTTGAATTTTGTTACGATCTTTATAGAGCAAGGCGTGTGCATTAGTGTGCAAGTGATTATCAACAGAATATAGCATTCTGTGAATTAGATGATTTGACACTACTTAGACCAAAATGGTGACAGCTCCAGGTCTATACTCACGTATAACAAAGGAGATGACCATTTAATCATGTGCCGATGAGAGCTCCAGGTCAGTACTATCGTACAGTAGAGGAGATCATCACTCCAGGTCAGTACTTCCGTACAGCAGAGGAGATTAGCACAAACACAAGACACATAAATACACCAATCACGGCTCAAAGATATGGCTTATATGATTTGTATCATAATGGGAGAAAGATCAATTCTCAATCCAATTTTTATCAGGACTCAGTTTTTGTGCAGGCCAAAATGATTGCGTAAATCCAGACATTCTTAAGCATATATTTTAATTTAAATCATCATACTGTTGTCTACTTTATTCTTCAGGCTGAGTCTACCAAGCATATCATTAAAGAATCTGATTGTTTTTCTTTTATTTACAATTAAAAATAAGATGTAAATCAGATAACAGCATCAGTTACTATCATTTCTCATTTTAAAAACGCAAGTCATGCAAAAACAAGCATTGCAAGAAGATATACAATCATTTCTCAATCATCTCAAATCAAGTTCCCAGTTCTCTTTTCATTTTTATTTACTTATACTCTCCCCCTAAATTTTTATTTTTGCAAACTTTTTTTATATTATATTTATTTTTATTTTTTATTATTTTTTTATTTTATTTTTATTATTTTTTAATTTTTTAATTTTTAATTTTTTTATTTTTTTTAAACTGTACAAAAATAAAAATTTATCAAAGAAGGTCTTCCAAACTACACTGATATGAAGATAAGAAATGAATTCTCAAGAAATATGCAGTGATTGTGAAGTGAGAACGGTGATTGTGCATATAAATATCCAGATTGTGGATAAAATACCATGACCTTAACCTGTTTGTTCCGCCTCAAATTTGAATCAAGAACAATCTCTGTCAGTAAACCGGATTACTAACAGTCCTCCTGAATTGTTCCTGCACTCATTAACAAATTAGTTAGAAAGGGAAACCCAGGCCATCGTAGTCCTGGAAGTTCCTTTTTCATCAAGATAAGTAACAAGCTTCTGCACACAACCGTTTAAACAATCGGGGATTGTTGTATCCTTCTTTTTAATTTGCCAAATTTGTTTCGGTTCAGTTAACTTGGATTTGAATGAATTAAATTTGGAAATCATTTTCTGTTTAAGACCAGAAGGAAAAGAATTTGGTTTTAAACCTTTGGTCATTTTCATCTTTGAATCATGTGAAACCAGATTCACATGAAAAGGTTTGGATGGAGGGTTTTTCATCCAACCATTCAAAGATGTGTGCTTTTTACCTCTTGATCCAGAGAAGCAACCTGTGTTGCCTTTACCGTCTGGAACATTCTTTTTATACTTACATTCGGAAAAGCAATTTGTTTTGCCTTTACCATTCGTAGCAAGCCTTTGAGGACATTTCTTTACCACATGCCCTTCTTTTTCACACTCAAAACAAGCCTTGAAAGGCTTTTGATGCTTTGTTGTCCTGTGTGAAGCATTTGGAATTGGAGATTGCTTTGAGCTTGTAGCAGATTCTTGCTTGTTTTGGTGTTTGCTGTGTTGAACAGTGAATGAGATCTTCACTGATTCACTAGGTGGTTTTGCTGTTGGAGTAGAGATCCGTATTGGTCTTGATTCAGCTTTTGGAAGCTTTTGAGACTTGACAATATCAGGAGATATCTTGATCTGTGAGGAACCAACACGCTCCTCTATGTTTGATTCATCATCTGAGCTTATCCAGTCTCGTATACACAGATCTGCTTCCAAAGGATCTTGATTGACACCTCCTATTGTGTCGGCTTCGGTTATAGGATTTTGATTGCCTGACGATTCAACACCTGTTCCTTCTTTGACAAACCTGATAGGAAAAAACGAAGGAATGTTACCTGTTTTGAATTTGTTGAAGAAGGTTGGAGAAGCAACTTATATTGATTTTGGAGCATCAGAGGTAGAATCGTCATTAATCTTCTTATCAGACCCCTGCCTGAGAAATCCCAAACCTACAGTAGAATCTTGCACATCTCTAACCTCTTTAAGGTTAACATTGCTTAAACCTGCATTTAAACTCATAGTTTCTGCAGCTTCAATCAAATCATTAGATGGATGAGGTTGAGGCATAGGAGAGTAACAATGGGTGCTAGGAGGAGGATAGACGTATGGATTTTCACCACAACCCACTCCCGTTTTAATCCTAGCTCCCCTCTGTTTACACAGTAGCTCTTCCTGTTTCATTCCGGATATGGTCCATCTATCAAGCTTTGTTTTAAGCTTGCTTGTTTCAAACTCAGCCAATGTAATTCTTTCGTTTAAAAGATTAATTTCAACATTTCTTTCAAGAAGAATTCGTTTTAAATGATCATTTTCTTTTAAAGCTTCATTTAATTTTATGAAATACTTAGCTGCATTCTTTTTAAGTTCTGTGTTTATGGTGGTTAAAAGTAACCTATTAGCTTTATACACACCAAATAAATGAATTTTGCAAGCAGAAGAACACATATCCTGAACTGTCTCGTATGGAAGATCCAGGATGACTCTTTCAGCAGTAAGAGCCTTCTCGCAGTTGCAAACTCTGGTATTTCGCTTCCATTCCTCTTCCTTATTAGCATCACAAATTTCAGCATTCAACTCAGCTCTACCTTTACCTATTGATGTCTGCTTAAGCTCCTCTTGTACCTCTTTAGTTCTAGGTTTCGGTAAACCGTCTGAATTTGTGTCAGAATCTGATCTCTCTTCTGGTTTCTCTTTGGAGTTTGAAGTGATCTTTGGAGTTAGATATGTTGCTTCATAGTACTCACGACGTTTGATATCCAACTCCATTTCTTTCAGTTTGTTGATCACCTCCATTAGTTTGTAATCCAGAAAACCTCTATCTCTTTTAATCGACTTGCCGTGTGAGCTCCATTCTGATGGGAGGGAATCAAGGAATCTTAGAACTTGTTCATGATTTCCTAATTGGGCATCAAACTTCTTCAGATTACCTGCCACCAACAGAAAACGATCAACAATATCAGACATCGTTTCATTCTTTAAAGCTGCAAAATTATCAAACCGACATTGTGCAATTGTGAGATCATCAGATTCGAAGGATTTAATCAGTTCTGCAAAAGCCATTTTTATTTTTATTTTGTTTAAACAACTAAACGCCCCAAAAATATTTTTCCCAAAAAAATTTAGAATAATTCTCCCCCGGGAATAATATTATTTTTCCCAAAAATATTTTTTTTATAAATCTTGCAAAATCGATGAAAATTTCTTTATCGGGATGAACTCAATTAATCCCAACTAAAGGGAAAAAGTCATCTTTAACATTCGAATTTCGCTGAAGAAATGATAGTTTCGCCACAATTATAGTTTCGCAGAGCTAGTTTCGCTGAGAACTCTAGTTTCGCTGACCGACAGTAGTTTTTCTGGCAATTTCGGCAGCAGTTTTGCTAACCAAATGCTTGAGACTGCTTAGTTTCGCCGACAATTTCGCACAAAACAAGCTTGAACTTTCGTTCAAAGATACTTTCGACAACAATTTCGCTTGTAATATGCACACAAGCACTGTTGAACTTTCGTTCAAGATCACTACTTTCGCTGAGATGCTGAAATTAACTACAAAGTGTAAAACACTTGTAGTTTCGCTGAAAGAACATGCAGTTTCGCTGGATGAATTGGTAATTTCGCTGGATGAAGCTGAAAAGCTTTTTCAACACGAAATCAATCTGAAATCGCCCAAATCTCAATGGATTTGAAACCTGATGATTAACAGAGCTTTCCCAACCAATAACAAGCAAACTTCAATCAATTTCCATATCAATAACACTCGTATTTGATCCGAAATTGATGAAAACATGATATTGAACAAAAACAACCAAAACCTCAACTTCTCTCTCCCAAAATCTTCAAAACTTCAGTGAATTTGATCCAAAATGGCTCTGATACCAAATTGTAACTCCAGGATAAACAAACTTGAATCAAATCATGAAGAATTAGATCAAAATATGATAATCACAATCAAAACCCCTTTGATCTCTATTGATTGCTAATAATATTGTTTACAAGTAAAACCCACAATCAATTGGTCATACAACCATTAACCAACACTAATGACAATTAACCTATTTATAGTCTAGACTAATATTCACTAATGGCACTTAACCCCCTAGACTTAGGCTAATTAATACAAAATTACATATTAAGCATAAAAATGACTAAAATCAAGATAAAAATATTTTGTTCACACAAAATATATTTATTACAATAAAACCCCTAGTCATTTAAATCTTCAACATCTCGTCTCGGTTCCTCGTCTCGAACGAGTCGGGTTTGACTTTTGTTGACTTTGACCGTGACGTTGACTTTTGTTGACTTTCACTGTGTTGATAATATAGACTATCTTTTACAGCTCCAACATCATCACTTGATGTGAAACCTAGGACTCATATTTATAGGCATGCATGTTTCTGTTAAGGAAACAGCGAATCTCTTGGATTTGAAATTGTCTTGTTGTCTTGTTGACTTGTTGACATGTAATATTTGAATACAAGTGTTTGGTCTTCAGCAGTAAAGTTTTCTTCCGCAGGAGTGCGCTTTCCGCAGGAGTCTTCACTTGAACTCTTTACTTGAATCCTTGAACTCCAGAGCTGGTTGTACATCTGCAGAAGATCTTCGGATGTTTGTTTTTGTAAGAAACATATCTAC
Organism: Flaveria ramosissima; assembly: GCA_025215565.1. Taxonomy (NCBI): domain Eukaryota; kingdom Viridiplantae; phylum Streptophyta; class Magnoliopsida; order Asterales; family Asteraceae; genus Flaveria; species Flaveria ramosissima. The sequence continues at coordinate 39,814,332 of CM046031.1, forward strand.
GGAAGAACAAAATGTTCATCCGTAGATGTTTGTTACACTTAGTCAATTTCATAAATTGACCAAGCATAATGTTTTACTTGCCATCATACACATAAATCAACACACATATGGGTTAACCTATATACATAAAGCATACATCAAAATAATGAATTACAAATATTCATTACAAGTTTTGATTAAAGTTCTAAGCCTATACAAAAGGACCTAGACCTATTGTTCCTAGATCTAACAACTGATATGACAAAGAATAAAAGCTAAGAGAAGGGTGCTAGAGTTTATTATTGAGCATGTTTGTGTGGTCTTCTTCATCATACCTTGATGATTCTTAGCCCTCCCCCGTTCATGAAAGGGCTCTGCTGCAATGAATAATGTTCCTATGATTAAAAAATATATAAAGTAAATTGTTGGAATTAAAATTCATCTTTGATAGTTGCAGGGGTTGAATTAAACATTATAAATCTTTAATAGAGACCTTGTATCATGCTTGTGAGCCATATGTCGTTCATAAAACCCAAACTCTAGGAAATTCAAACTAGTGTCTCTTTTATTGTTGTTCCTCCTCCCTTCCTTTGTTAGTTGCAATAAAATTTTTAAGATAAATCCTTACATATACATTATTTTTTGTTAGTTGCAATAAAATAGATAAGATAAATCTTTACATATACATTATTTGAATAATAACAAACGAATAAACAGAGAAATTGAAGTTCAAACACAACCAAGCATAATCAATTTAAAAGAGAATAAGGTCATATGTAGGTGACTTTGAACACATTATGAGAGACTTGAGGGTAATAATTTTAAGTGTCGAATATATGATCATCTAATTATCTTTATCTATTATTAGTTATTACGCTTCTTAATTAAGTGCCGAAAATCAATTTCGATCATACAAAACATACCTGGATGGTTGACCGTTGCATATGTAGAGGAGTTGTTGTAAATTGTAGCTCTGAAACGCCCAAATAAACGACTTATATCCTAAAAAACCCAGAGACTAAAGAATCCATAAATTAATATAAAAGAGCAAGATGTAAATGTCGCATTGATATGAAATTTAGAGAAAGAACTGAGAACTACAAGTAAACAAATAGAATCATTGACACTGAGGTCTAAAAGCTACAAATCAAAAAGAACCCAAAATTATGCAAAGCACCAATACCATATTTCCGGTGGATAGATGATGAAATGTACCTTCATGGTGGTGGTGCATAACAATTCATATAAATACATCGCAATGACTTTTAGTGGTCCATATGTGTTTCCATCCCAATCAAATCACCTAATTTAGTAAAAGAATAGTAAGCCCACATCCCTTATCTCTAGGCTGACTTTAAAAACGTCAAAAATTATCCAAAGATAAAGAACCTTATTTGTTGAACAATTCAACCATGTACTCTATCTCCTTCTACGCTGCCAAAGATCTATAAACCATGTAAAAACATTGAAGTAATCAACTCCATCATGCGCTTAGTTATTCTGCATAAACACAATCAGTTAAGGTTACTTGATTAGTACTGCTTGTTATCAAACTTAATTAGTTTAAGCAACACCATAGTCTTGCGAAATCAACGGGGTGTGAAAGTGAAAAACAGGTAGGTTTGATCCAGATCCCTTAAATTCAAAACGAAACCATTCGACAAGCAATTTCAAAGTAAACATAGGAGATTACTTGTTCCTTGTGTAATGCAATCATCGTTTCGTTGTTGGCAGCCATTGGAAACCGAAAAATTTTACAGAACCTACAAAATAAACTGGTAGGTTTCATCCATATCTCTAAAACCCAAAACGAAAACATTCAGATCATTTAATAAAAAAACTCCATCGAAGTAGAGGTAATCACCTGAAAAAGGCACTTGATGGTTGAAAACAAAATACTAATAGAACAACTGCCGACGAAAACCTAATACACCTACCAAGATTCAAAAATTAGGGCTGGGGCTGGCCGATTGTAACTCAAAAAGGAACATAGATGATGATTGTCAGCCAAACACACACACACACAAATATGATCGGTTAAGGTATCAATGGTCACAACTTATTATTAAAAACACTAAACGCAAATGATGGATGGTGATGATCTGCCACTGTTGAAATAGGAGGAGCAAAGAGAGCTTTAGGTCGAACCCTAAAGCCAGTAATGAACTAAAAAAATCCAAATACGCATGGCAGTCGACTGAGCTAGCCTATCGCTGATTGAAAGGCCACCGCAGGTCCACCTCCTCTACCACCGATTTGGAACTAAGATTAGAGGAACGTGGATATGTATCAGGCTTTGGCTGTGCACGAAGAAGATGATGATTGTGATGGTGTGGCAGAGGGCGGTGGTCTTTTCTCACGACTCCTCAACTTTCCTTTCTCTCCATTCTTCTACCTTCACTGCCAACAGGGAAGCCCAACACGTGTGGGCGACAAGCCACCTCTCAAACTCTCGTTCAATTAGAAACCACCCTAACTACAGCGGTCGACCCTTATTTGTTTTTGTTTTTGCCATGAGATTAGAAAAAGAGAAAATCATCTCTTGACTTTAAACTCCAAAAAAAACAACCCAACTAAAAAACTCACAGCTGTTTTTAGGGAGTTACCCTCCCTTTTGAACGTTACTTGGAATGACCACAACCGTCGTCTTGTTCTTCAGTCAGAGACTCGATCGCAATCGTGCACAGCGCCTCTTGAAGCCATGACCATGATGTTCCTATTTTGTGTTCATTTATAGCTATTATTAGTTGAACCCTTGGTGTCTCAAACGGTTAATTATTAACCGCCAATGTATATTATATCTCATCAGTAGGCTAATATTATTATGTATTTGCATCGTTTGTGAGCGGATCCCGTCGGGTTTATTTTCGGTATTTTATTTTTACTCCATTGCACTAAATATTATAAATATGATTAATAAGTTATCAAAATCGTTTTGATAAATAACCTAACTAAGATACCAATGAACCCAACAGTGATATCAAAGCCATACTTACAATATGAAAATCATATTCGATATTATCGGTTACAAATCACAAATTTTAAAATCATTTAGAGTTTTTGATTTATTTATTTATGACAACTTATTTATTTTGGTTAAATATTTATTAACCAAAAAATTGCCCATATTATTTTGATTTTGTATTAATATGTAAATCTGGCTAGACCTAGTGGTTGATTGGTTATGAAAGATTTGTTTTATTTAATTTTGGTTTTATGATTTCAGCCCATTTGATGGGTCAAAGTTGTAATAGATCAGTGTTTTCTTTTTTTATGTATTTTTATAAATAATATAATATTTGAAGACTTGAAGCCAAAACTAGAGACGAGACAAATTACAGAGTCAGTGGGAGCCGATCAAGACATCTAGATGCACTTAGTTCCATCATTGTCGTTGTTTTGTGTTGTGATGCGTGACCTAGTTTGATCTTGCTATTTGACTCTAGCAAGATCAAACAATCATAGCCATGAGATTTACATATTTACTTTGCTATTGTGGTTGATTTTATCCTATAACTATTATAACATGCCAACGTAATAACAAACTAATTACAAATATATTTTTAAAATCAAGAAAGATAAGTTCTAAACTTATTTTTACAACTTGTTAAAATATAAAAACAAATAATTTGTTTTATAAAAAGATAATCAGTTAAGTTTTTAAATTTAAAATTAGTTTAAATTTCAAAACTTAAAACTTGATAATTTTGAATTAAAATTGGTTATCTTTTTTAAAAGATAACTAGATAAGTTTTCAAATTTAAAATTAGTATAATTTCAAAACTTGAAACTTGATAATTTAAAATTATCAACTTATTCTAAAAAAAATAACCGGATAAGTTTTTAAATTTAAAATTAATTTAGATTTCAAAACTTAAATCTTGATAATTAAAAATTATTAACTTAAAATTCATTGTCTATCTCGCGATAAACCAAGTTTTAATAGGATATTAAAATCTAGTGTCTCGAAAGATTAAAGGGTTAGTCACTTGTTGTCACGAAGTAAATATTGTAAAACTAGATTTTACAACACACGTATGACTTAATCATTCGTTGTGTTTTATCCTATTCAGTAAACACTAAAATTGGATCCCATATATAAAATCAATAGTCTATGCCACCTTATTATAATGAACAATTAGTACATTAAGCGAAACATTAGTGTTTGGAGCAACAGTACCGCACTTGATGTGTAGTTTATTTTTCTGAGGTGCAAGGTTTAGTTAACATATTTGGCCCTTACACACGTACCTGTTTTAGGATGACTATTACTTTTCTCTTTTGATACATGCCATAGATGTCTAGAGAGAAAAGTGGGCATAGATGAGGCTAAATGTATCAATTCATTTACAAATATTCTCATTACGGCCTCATACCTGAGAGTTGTGTAGTTTTCACAATTGAGAAACGTCGTCAATCTGTCTAATCAGTTATTAATGTTGCGTGCCCCAAATGCCTTTAATAACCGACCAAGCCAAATTCTCATTCCTTATTCGGAATTATTGTAAATGGGTCATTAATTAAATTAAGAAAATAATAAATCGAAAAAATTAATTAATTTATTTTTGCTTATTTAAACAGATGTCTTTTGAAACCAATAACTCCTGTATTCTCAAGCTTGAGAAAGATACACTTGATAACACCAACTTTCTTGCATGGCACCACAATCTGAGAATTGTTCTTAAGATGGCGAAAAAGCTTTATGTTCTATATAGCGGTGTTCCCAACGATCCTGAAAATAATACGGCTGCTGCCCGTAGAACTTGATAAAAATTTAAGGAGTATGTCGATGATGTAGCCTACCTTATGCTAGCCACCATGTCCCCTGATTGCTAAAAGAACATGAAGGACATGGCTGCATTTTACATGGTTGAGCAACTTAAAGGTATGTTTTAGAAACAAGTCCAACAAGCAAATGATACCATGAAGCAGCTGATATCTTGTAAAATGCAAGAAGGCTCGTTTGTTAGTGCTTATGTGCTTAAGATGAAAGGGTACATCAACCAAATTGTCAAACTTGGTTATCCCATGCAAGATGAAATGATAGTGTCTTCATTTTAAACTCCCACCCAAGCTCTTACGACCAGTTCGTAATAAACTTCATTATGAATGCATGGGTAAAAACTGTGGCCGAACTCTATGGTATGCTTAAAAATGTTGAGAAAAATATATCAAGTACGACTAAGAAACTGCTAATGGTCAGATCTACTTGTGTTAAAAGACATAATCCTAAGAAGAGAGGTTATAAAACTAAGGTAAAGAAAAGGTTGTTGCTACCAAGCCTGCCACCAACAACAAACAACTAGTTAATAAAAAACGGCACACTCTCTTGAGGAGCGTCATTGTTCCGAATGCAATAAAATAGGGCATTGGAAACGTAACTACCTTGACTATCTAGCTAAGCTAAGGGCGAAGAAGGCCAATGGTGAAGACACTTCTTCAGGTATTTTTATTTATGTTATAGAACTTTTTACTGTTTCTAACAACACATAGGTATTTGATACTAGATGTGGTTACCACATCATTAATTTCTTTTAGGAGCCTGAAAAATGGAAGAAAATTAAATAAGGCGACATGGAGCACATCATTGGTGATGGGAAAAGAGTACATGTTCTAGCAATTGGAAATCTTTTATGTCCATCTAGCCTTGTAATTACTTTAGAAATTTGTATATTTGCTCCTGGTCTGACCAGAAACATTATTTTAGTTTTTTTATTGTTTGAACAAGGATTCAAGTACATTTTTAATGATGCTTTTTATGCCTACTTGAATGATGTCTTTTATTTTGAGGCTAAACCTCGAAATGGTATTTATGAGATTAAGTTTCAAACAAATAATAACATATATAATCTTTCAAAGCGTATCAAATCTAAAATTAATGATATATTTCTATGGCATTGTAGACTTGGCCATATAAGCAAGGCCTGTTTGAAAAGGCTTCAGTCTGAAGGGATTCTTGAATCCACAGGACAGGAATCCTTTAATGAATGTCAATCTTGCTTAGCTAGCAAACTCACAAATGATCCTTTCACCGATGTTGGTAAACAGACCAAGGATCTTTTAGCACTCATACATTCGGATGTATGTGGTCCTTTCAGAACCATGTCTAGAAATTATAAAAGATACTTCGTTAAGTTTATTGGCGATTATAGTCGATACACTTATCTCTAACTTATGAAGCATAGACATGAAACCTTTGAACAGTTCAAAGAGTTTCAAAACGAAGTAGAAAACCAAATTGGTAAGACTATCAAGGTAATTCGATCAGATTGAGGTGAAGAATACCTAGGAGAAGAGTTTACTAATCATCTAAAGGAACATGGAATTGTCTCATATTTTACTCCAGCGACACACCCCAACTTAATGGTGTGAGAGAAATGAGAAATCGAACCCTACTTAATATGGTTCAATCGATGATGTGTAGAACTAACTTACCTCACTCCTTTTGAATTTATACTCTTACGACCGCCGCCCACCTTGTAAATCTGGAACCGAATTAAAAGGTAGACACAACTCCATATGAGATATAGCATGGGTCTAAACCCGATTTGTCTTACCTTAGAGTATAGGGATATGATGCTTATGTCACCAGAAAGTCTGATGACAAGCTAGATCCTCGAGGCGAAAAAGTTTTTTTTGTACAAAAGCGGATATTACTTTTACCATCCTAATGCAAATATGATTTCTCGAGAAATATTTTCTTGATCGAGGAACTTAAAGTAATATCATGGATCTTGAAGAAATTAGACAACCACAAATAAACACCGATGAAGTTGGTGCGTCTAAACAACAAGAAGTTGTTGCCAATTCAAACATAAATACAAGCATTTGCGAAAGTAGCATGACTCGCAAAGAACATGACAGATATCTTTGGAATTTGGAAGGTCCCGAGGTTCTAGTAGTAACCGATTCTAGTGACAAACCTACTAACTACAAGTCTGCTATATCAGATCCAGAATCTACGAAATGGCTAGATCCCTTGAACGTCGAGATGCACTCTATGTGTGACAATCAAGTCTGGGACTTTTAAGTTCCTTCATCAGTTCATAGGCATTAGGGAGCAAGTGGATTTTCTGGAGAAAAACCAACATGCATTGAAATGTACACACCTATAAAGCACGGCTAGTTGCGAAGGGTTTCACTCAAACTCAAGGTGTTGACTATGATGAAACTATCTCGCCCGATGCTATGATAAAATAAATTAGGATATTACTTGTCATAGTTGCGTACTATGATTATCAGGATATGGCAAATTGTAACGCCCGAAAATTTAAGGAAAATAAGACAGAATAAGTTCTCGCGCGAAGAAGTCTTCTCGCGCGAGAACCCTAGGTGAAGCCGAAGAACACCCATGCCTGACTCATAATTCACGCGAAAAGTATTGCTGCTAGTGAGAGAAACCGGTGGTTTAGAGAGATAAAGTGAAGAATCAAAGCGTTTGAGGTACATAACTCATGTAGTAACTCATGCTTTGTACTAATAACGGATTATTAATGGATATAACGCGTGGTTGTGTAGTTGTTGCGCGGCTAAGGCTTCGGGAAGGTTGTCTTTATGCTATAACTTCAAGAAGTGAGCAGTATAGTGGGGCAATGTCACACCCCCGCTAAAAGCGGAAACACGGGGATGTAACGAGATCGGGATCGTCATAACACATGGTAAGCGATAGAGATGCAATATAATAAATGATGACAAGCGTGTCATGACGACACCCGACAACAAGGGGACTTTTGTCGTGTTTAGTCAATATTCACGACAACATAGCCATAAGCATAAACATGATAATGATTCACATAACCAAATAAAGATGAAATTGTAATGTAAATTCTCACAACCCGGGAACAAGTATCAAAAGATTGAAATTGTTAAATCTGACTACAACATTGTATCAAAATAATTGCTTGTCAAATATGGTTAGTCCCAAAAATGCATCCTAGGGTCTCCACTAAGGCAACACACTTTGAACCCTCAATTTGCATGATCACCTGAAAAGAAATGCTCAAAACGATCAACAAAATTGTTGGTGAGCTCGCAGGTTTAAGTAATAACTAAGTAAGTGATGCTGTATAGTAAATGATGTGCAATACCGTGAATACAGTTATATAAACAAGTAAAATCACATGACAATGAGCTTTGCAACCAAACCTAGCGACGTACACAAAGATATTGTCGGCATATATTCACCCAAGGGCCCGTTCCTGGCCACTGATGGTACCAACTAGTATAGCATCAAACAAGGATGGGGGTGTCAACCCAGTAGTACTACCAATAGCTAACCGTCGGTTCCCACACTAGAATTAAAAAGTTGCAAAGATAGAACCACACAACAGACCCAAGCATGTATCAGATAAGTACTTGTAAAACAGTATCACGTTGATTCCTTGTATGTAAAATGTAAGTAAGTTGTACAGCATTAGAAATGGGTGAGCATACTTTTCCCCCAAGTTGTAAATGATTGAAATATTGTATAAGCGTAAAAAAGGGGCCACGAAACTCACTTGTTAAGTGGTAAGTATGTAAGATCAATGTATCCAAATGTTGAATGCAAATGAACGGTAAAACACCTATTGACAGTTATTGTTAAGCAATAATGATATGAAATAAGCACATAATAATGATTGGTCGGTTCGGGTTGTATCGGCTGGGTCGCGTGTAACTCACACAAACAGACACACGTACTAGACCTTTTGTAGATCCAGGTACTAGACATTGTCGCCATTGCTGATGATATTTGAGTAAAAGTTTCATTGTCATTGAAGATGTATTTTAGTAAACATTAATAGTTGTAAATCGGTTTATAATTGTAAAATGTTAGTTTGATTTGATTTTGAATAGTATTTGTGGCCTTTTTAGCGTTGACTTTAATCTCTATGGCCGAACAATGGCAACTGTGTAAATGTTACCTCAACATCACACGAAATACACACACCAAGCACAAGAAGGAAATCACACAGAACAACTACAGTCGCACGACAGGACCAGACGCTAGACTCAACCTCCATACGCACGAATCAACCCTCAATCGTGCGAATCAGCTTCATTCATACGATTGAGCCTTCAGTCGTATGACTGGCATTCAGTCGTACCACACAACACCCAATCGCACGACTCAACCTCCATACGCACAATCGCATACATTCATTCGGTCACCTGACTCAATTGTACACATACACACAGTCGCACGACTCTGTCCCACGACATACCCAGTCGCACAACTCAGTCGCACGATTGACTCAGACGCATGGCTCAGTCGCACGACTCAATCGCATGACAGACCTAGTCGCCTGGTCAGCAGAATCGCGACTGTGGTCGGGCTGAGCAGCCTTTGGCTGCTCCAAACACGAGTTTTACACAACAAGAACTTCCAGAAACACTCTACACACATGCACAAACAAGAAACACAAGCAGAAAGGCCTCACACGCACCCACAGGACCTCATGTGTTCGGGTTGAACCCGAACACCCGAAACCCTAGTTTGGACAGTCGTGAATAAGCAAGAAAAGGGACAACCAAGGTTGTCTACCTGCTAGAATAGAGTAGACTAGGCTGTAGATGAAGTCTAGACGACGAAAACGAGACCAAGTGGGTCGGCTTTGGTGCTAGGATGAAGAAGATGTGAAGAAGAAGGTGAAGAAGATGAAGAAGGAGAAATGGTTCTAGGGCTGGAAAAATGGGGCTATTTATACCCATTTCAAGTTTGCAAAATGTCAAGTTTAGTCCCTGCACTTAACCCCCGAGTTTCCCAAATTTGTTTCGGTTGAAAAACGACTTTATTAGGTTAATTATATTAGTTATAGAAATGTATTCAATGATATATATAACTTAAAAAATGGTTTATTAATGACGTTAATTATATATAAAAATGATATATATGGCGGTTGATGTTGAAAGTTTTAAAAGTTTTTAAGGATAGCATATTCACAATGAAAGCACAAGCACAACGATGATAAAGTAAGCATGATATCCACATAAAGATTTAATAAAGATGAGGAATGATCGATCAAGGAATAGTTAACGGAAACCACGTTAATTGACGGACCTTAAGGTGACGGATGTCACAGTATCTCCCAGTTGAGAGAATTTCGTCCCGAAATTCAGCTGGAGTTAGGTCCAAGAGTGTCATCCTCGAATAGATGTGGATATTTGAGTTTCATCTGATCTTCTCGTTCCCATGTAAACTCTGGCCCTTGTTTTGAATTCCACCTTACGCGAACAATAGGTATCCTACTGCGCTTCAGTTGCTTGACCTTTCGATCCATGTTCTCAATGGGTTCATCCACAAAATGAAGCTTTTCGTCAATCTTGATTTCCTCAATTGGCACGTGAAGGGATTCGTCGGCCAAACACTTCTTGAGGTTTGACACGTGGAAAGTATCATGCACACCGCTGAGTTCTTGTGGCAACCTTAATCGGTAAGCCACTGGACCGATTCTTTCTGTAATCTCAAATGGTCCAACGTATCTTGGGGCTAACTTCCCTTTCTTTCAAAATCGAACGACTCCTTTCCAAGGGGAGACTTTAAGTAAGACTTGATCCCCAACGTTGAATTCTAGAGGCTTCCGACGGTTGTCGGCATAGCTCTTTTGGCGATCTCTAGCAGCTTTCAGTCGGTCTTTGATTTGAAAGATCTTGTCAGTTGTTTCTTGAATGATCTCGGGGCCTGTTAACTGACTTTCACCAATCTTGGCCCAGCAAACGGGAGATCTGCATTTCCTTCCATACAACGCTTCGAACGGAGCACACCCAATGCTTGTATGGTAGTTGTTGTTGTAAGAGAACGCAATCAATGGTAGATGAGCATCCCAACTGCCACCAAAATCGATTACACACGCTCTCAACATGTCTTCTAGCATCTGTATAGTTTGTTCACTTTGGCCATCTGTCTAAGGGTGATAGGCGGTACTCATATCTAATCGAGTGCCCATCGCTTTTTGTAATGTCTGCTAAAATCGTGAAGTAAATCGGCTGTCACGGTCGGATATGATTGACACAGGCACCTCGTGCCGTGTCACGACCTCTTTGATGTACAATCTCGCCAACTTATCCATTTTGTAGTCTTCTCGGATAGGCAAGAAATATGTTGATTTCGTCATTCGATCCACAATGACCCATATCGAGTCATGACAACTGCTTGTTCTAGGGAGTTTGGTAATGAAATCCGTAGCTATATTCTCCCATTTCCACTCGGGAATTTCAGGTTGCTGTAATAATCCCGATGGTTTCTGATGTTCAGCTTTAACTTTCGAACACGTCAAGCATCTGCTGACGTATAAGGCAATGTCTTTCTTCATGCCTGGCCACCAGTATAGATCCTTGAGATCGTGATATATCTTGTCTGCACCAGGATGAATAGAATATCGCGTCTTGTGGGCTTCATCCATGACTAAGGTACGTACACCTCCCCATCTGGGTACCGATATGCGATCCATGAAGTACTATATACCGTCATCCTTGCAAATCATCTGTTTATCTAACCCTCGGAATTCTTCTCCCACAAGGTTTTCTTCTTTCAATGCCTCACTTTGTGCAATTTGGATCTGGGCTTTCAAATTCGTTTGAATAGTCAATCCCAACGCTCGAGCACGCAGTGGTTTCACGCGTTCTTTGCGGCTTAAAGCATCAGCCACCACATTAGCTTTCCCCGGATGATACCGGATTTCGCAATCGTAGTCACTAAGTAGCTCTACCCAACGTCGATGCCGCATATTAAGTTCCTTCTGATCCAGAATATGTTGGAGGCTCTTATGATCAGTGAAGATGATGCATTTGGTTCCATACAGGTAATGCCTCCAAATCTTGAGTGCAAATACTACAACGCCCAACTCAAGATCATGAGTGGTATAGTTCTTTTCGTGCACCTTAAGCTGTCGCGAAGCGTAGGCAATCACCTTATCCTTCTGCATTAGCACACATCCCAATCCTTGATGGGACGCATCGCAGTATACCACAAAATCATCAGTTCCATCTGGGAGAGACAATATAGGTGCGTTGCACAGTTTCTCTTTCAATGTTTGGAACGCTTGTTCTTGTGCATGTCCCCAATCAAACTTCTTGTCTTTCTGAGTAAGCAGGGTTAATGGTTGCGCGATCTTTGAAAAATTCCCGATGAAGTGACGGTAGTAACCGGCCAATCCTAAAAATTGCCGTATCTCTGATGGTGTCTGCGGCGTATCCCATTTCTTCACCGCTTCGATCTTGCCGGGATCTACATGGATCCCGTCCTTGTTAACCACATGACCCAAAAACTTCACTTCCCGCAACCAAAATTCACACTTCGAGAACTTGGCAAAAAGTTTCTCTTCCCGTAGCAGCTCCAAAATTGCCCGAAGGTGTTCTTTGTGATCCTCTTTTGTTCGGGAGTAGACAAGTATATCGTCTATGAACACGATCACGAACTTATCCAAGTAGGTTTGCACACCCGATTCATTAGGTCCATAAACACAGCTGGTGCGTTAGTCAGCCCGAACGGCATGACCAAGAACTCATAGTGCCCGTATTTTTTTCTAAACGCTGTCTTCGGTATGTCCTCCTCGAAAACCCTTAGTTGATGATATCCAGAACGAAGGTCGATCTTTGAGAAATATGAAGCTCCTTGCAGCTGATCAAATAGATCATGGATCTGGGGAGAGGATATCGATTCTTCACGGTTAACTTGTTCAACTCACGGTAATCGATGCACATTCGGAACGCCCATCCTTGTTTTTGACAAATAGTACCAGTGCTCCCCACGGTGAATGACTCGGTCGAATAAAACCCTTCTCCAGTAGCTCTTGTAAATGACTAGATAACCTCTTGCATCTCAAATGGTGCTAACCGATAGGGCGTCTTCGCTACCAGTGTAGCTCCAGGAACCAACTCTATACGGAATTCCACCTGTCGTGGAGGAGGCAAACCTGACAAGTCATCTGGAAATACATCTGGGTAGTCCCGTACCACTGGAATATCTACTAGTTTCCTCTCCTCGTCCTTCTTTTCAACCACATGAGCCAAAAAAGCGTAGCACTGCTTTCGTAAACTTCGGCATGCTTTCATGCAGGAAATAAGCTTTAAGTTCCTTCCCGGTCGTTCTCCCTGAATCTTGAGTACCTCCCCGTTTGGCATGGGGATTCGTACTACTTTGTCCCGACAGACAATCTTTGCTCCGTTTTGCGACAACCAATCCATACCCACAATCACATCAAAACTTCCTAGCTCAAAGGGTATCAAGTCTATATCAAAGGCACGGTCCTCCAATGTTAACGAGCACTTCCTAATAATCTCATCGGCCTGAACAACCCTACCATTGGCCATCTCTACTGAGTAGCTAGCTTCTAGCCTACTAGGACTCAAATCAAGCAATTGCACAAACTCAGAAGATATAAAGCTATTGTCTGCTCCAGTATCAAATAATATAGATGCGAAGTGATAATTGATTAAGTGCGTACCCGTGACAACATTCGGGTCCTGACGAGCATCGTTGGCTCCAATGACGAATGCACGTCCCCGAGCTGCATTCCCTTGAGTAGTCGGGCCCTGATTTCCGGCTATAGCCATCACTTGCTGCTGGTTGTTTCCTTGTTGACCTGGTGCCCGATTCAGCCTGGGGCACATGTTCCTGTAATGATGAGGGCTTCCACACTCATAACAAGCCCTTGCATTCCCGGCGGGGTTAACCGCGTTGACTGGTGCCACCAAATTCGGCGCTGTTCTGCAGTCTCTCGCCAAATGCCCCGGGCGTCTACAGTTCGCGCACACCCGGCACTGCATTCCTGGGGGATGATGATAGTTGCACCTGTCACATTTGGGGTGCGGCCCCACATACTCTCTCTTGCCCTGAGTCACGGCCACAAAATTCCGTCTTGGCCCTCTTATCAAACTTCCCGGCACTCGACCGGCTCATTTCCCCCACATCCTTTCTCTTTTCTCCTCCCCTGCCCAGAACCCCCGTTCTCACCATTTCATCAGTCAAAGCGCCAGCCTTCAGAATTGTGCTCTGAATAGTAGGAGGAGCAGCTGCTGTAACCATTGCTCGAATTTGAGGTGCAAGTCCCCAAATGTACCTCTCGATTCTCTTTGATTCCGGCGTGACCAGATGCGGAACCAATCTTGCCAGCTCATGAAAACGGTCAGTATACGCTGCATGCCCGGCCCCCACATAGCATGATTCCAGAACTCATGCTCTAATTTCTGCATTTCGTTGAGGGGGCAGTATTCCTCGGTGATCAAAGCTTTAAACTCGTCCCATGACATCTGCATCGCAGATTCTCTTCCTCTAGCTTGGACCTGGGTGTTCCACCAGGTTAGGGCCTTGCCCTGCAGTGAACACGTGGCATACTTGATTCTCTGGCTGTCGAGGCACTCACTGATGTCAATCACTGCCTCCATCTTTTCTAGCCACCTGGTTAGGGCTATCGCCCCACCTTTCCCATCGAATTCTCTCGGTTTGCAAGCCACAAACTCTTTGTATGAACACCCTCGTCTGGCATTAACAACCCCAGACTCAATACCGGCTGTACCACCATTTCCGGTCTCCTGGTTGCTTTCGTTTCCGGTCGGGTTTCCATTTCCCATCTCAGTTTCGATTCCACCCTGGGCTCTTTCTCCATTATCTCCATTATCATTGCCACCATCCCTGTGGGGGTGGTGTTGCTGGAGTGCGTCGCTCACTTGGGCCACGATAGTAGGAATCAGTGCGGCCAACTGTTGAGCGATCAGAGCTGCCATATCAGAGTTTCCTGTATCCTGATTGTTACTGGCAGGACCATCATTTGTCCTTGGTGCTCTGCCTCTGCCTCTGCCTCTGCCCCTTGGGGCTTCACTCCCGCCACTATTGTTGCGGGTAACTCTTCGAGGCGGCATTTTCTAATCATAGAAATAGTAAACACGTAAGCTTAAATCATTTCAAAGTGTATTATCCATAACACTCATCAGTCCAGTATTCCCAAGTTAATATCACACTTATTGTCATCACACATTGCATGCAATTCGTGTAGTTCTCACACCATGAATTGATAATGTCTCAACAATAGTCCATCATAACAGTTGTAAATCCATGTATATAATCACGTTTAGTCTAGCGGAGGTTGTCTATTTCCTCCTCTTTTGAGGTTTCAGACATAGCCTCCTCAGGGTTAATCTCAATGTCCAAGGTCAAGCGCATTAGCATGATCTGTGAAGATCTCTTCGGGTTTAATACCTGGATTTTGATAAACCAACTGGCGCACAGGGGGAACGGAAGATCCAATAGAAGCATCCCATAAAAGAGTGAGCACAAAGGCTCTCTCATAGGGTGGAAAGATCACATAACAAATAAATGAACAAATCAAGCAGCGAGGAACACATACACGAGATATAATATGCATACAGATCCTAGCACGCAAATCTACATGAAGGTTCCTAGGTTATAGTCTAGGTCAAGCGTATTCCTAATTCTCTATAACCAATGGCTCTGATACCAATCTGTCACACCCCCGCTAAAAGCGGAAACACGGGGATGTAACGAGATCGGGATCGTCATAACACATGGTAAGCGATAGAGATGCAATATAATAAATGATGAAAAGCGTGTCATGACGACACCCGACAACAAGGGGACTTGTGTCGTGTTTAGTCAATATTCACGACAACATAGCCATAAGCATAAACATGATAATGATTCACATAATCAAATAAAGATGAAATTGTAATGTAAATTCCCACAACCCGAGAACAAGTATCAAAAGATTGAAATTGTTAAATCTGACTACAACATTGTATCAAAATAATTGCTTGTCAAATATGGTTAGTCCCAAAAATGCATCCTAGGGTCTCCACTAAGGCAGCACACCTAGAATCCTCAATTTGCATGATCACCAGAAAAGATATGCTCAAAACGGTCAACAAAATTGTTGGTGAGCTCGCAGGTTTAAGTAATAACTAAGTAAGTGATGCTGTATAGTAAATGATGTGGAATACCGTGAATACAGTTATATAAACAAGTAAAATCACATGACAATGAGCTTTGCAACCAAACCTAGCGATGTACACAAAGATATTGTCGGCATATATTCACCCGTTCCTGGCCACTGATGGTACCTACTAGTATACCATCGAACAAGGGTGGGGGTGTCAACCCAGTAGTACTACCAATACCTAACCATCGGTTCCCACACTGGAATTAAATAGTTGCAAAGATAGAACCACACAACAGACCTAAGCATGTATCAGATAAGTACTTGTAAAACAGTATCACGTTGATTCCTTGTATGTAAAATGTAAGTAGGTTGTACAGCATTGAAAATGGGTGAGCATACTTTTCCCCCAAGTTGTAAATGATTGAAATATTGTATAAGCGTAAAAAAGGGGCCACGAAATTCACTTGTTAAGTGGTAAGTATGTAAGATCAATGTATCCAAATGTTGAATGAAAATGAACGGTCAAACACCTATTGACAGTTATTGTTAAGCATTAATGATATGAAATAAGCGCATAATAATGATCGGTCGGTTCGGGTTGTATCGGCTGGGTCGCGTGTAACTCACACAAACAGACACACGTACTAGACCTTATGTAGATCCAGGTACTAGACATTGTCGCCATTGCTGATGATATTTGAGTAAAAGTTTCATTGTCATTGAAGATGTATTTTAGTAAACATTAATAGTTATAAATCAGTTTATAATTGTAAAATGTTAGTTTGATTTGATTTTGAATAGTATTTGTGGCCTTTTTAGCGTTGACTTTAATCTTTGTGGCCGAACAATGGCAACTGTGTTAATGTTACCTCAACATCACACAACATACACACACCACGCACAAGAAGGAAATAACACACAACAACTATAGTCGCACGACAGGACCAGACGCACGACTCAACCTCCATACGCACGAATCAACCCTCAATCGTGCGAATCACCTTCATTCGTACGATTAAGCCTTCATTCATATGACTGGCATTTAGTCGTACCACACAACACCCAATCGCACGACTCAACCTCCATACGCACAATCGCATACATTCATTCGGTCACCTGACTTAATCGCACACATACACACAGTCGCACGACTCAGTCGCACGACGTACCCAGTCGCACGATTGACTCAGACGCATGGCTCAGTCGCACGACTCACCCAGTCGCACGACTCAATCGCATGACAGACCCAGTCGCCTGGTCAGCAGAATCGCGACTATGGTTGGGCTGAGCAGCCTTCGGCTGCTCCAAACACGAGTTTTACATAACAAGAACTTCCAGAAACACTCTACACACATGCACAAACAAGAAACACAAGCAGAAAGGCCTCACACGCACCCACACGACCTCATGTGTTGGGGTTGAACCCGAACACCTAAAACCCTAGTTTGGACAGTCGTGAATAAGCAAGAAAAGGGACAACCAAGGTCGTCTACCTGCTAGAATAGAGTAGACTAGGTTGTAGATGAAGTCTAGACGACGAAAACGAGACCAAGCGGGTCGGATTTGGTGCTAGGATGAAGAAGATGTGAAGAAGAAGGTGAAGAAGATGAAGAAGGAGAAATGGTTCTAGGGCTGGAAAAATGGGGCTATTTATACCCATTTCAAGTTTGCAAAATGTCAAGTTTAGTCCCTGCACTTAACCCCCGAGTTTCCCAAATTTGTTTCGGTTGAAAAACGACTTTATTAGGTTAATTATATTAGTTATAGAAATGTATTCAATGATATATATAACTTAAAAAATGGTTTTATTAGTGACGTTAATTATATATAAAAATGATATATATGGCGGTTACGATGTTGAAAGTTTTAAAAGTTTTTAAGGATAGCATATTCACAATGAAAGCACAAGCACAACGATGATAAAGTAAGCATGATATCCACATAAAGAGTTAATAAAGATGAGGAATGATCGATCAAGGAATAGTTAACGGAAACCACGTTAATTGATGGACCTTAAGGTGACGGATGTCACAGGCTATTATACATACCAACCTTCACGTTTATCTGCATAATGAAGTTGTTTATGGGCTTTAACTGGATTAGAACAACTTTAGGCGTGATAAGTTACTTCTGTACAGGAGGCCCGTAGTTATCACGCGAGCAGTATAATGTACAGTTTGAAATTCGAATCTGGTAGTTCTCGCGCGATATGTAGTTCTCGCACAATAGGCATTTTTTCACACGATAGTGATAAGTTGTATGATTTTGAATTTGTATGGTTCTCGCGCGATAGGTAGCTCTCGCGCGTGATGATTGTTATATAATTGGTTAAGTGTTCGTGTGCTATGCTGATGTATGTATTTGTTATCTTATGTTGTAACTGTTTTTAAATGATTATGTTTTACGTAATTACTTTACTTGGTATGATATGTATGATTATAAGTAAAGTATTATGTACTTTCTTACTTCCCCATACTTCTGCACCTGCAAATTCAACAAAAGACGTAAGTTACGTCCCTAAGGACGTAGCTTACGTCGTTCCCCAAAGACGGAAGAATGGGGAAGTAGGACAGTAAGCAAGGACGTACGAATGAAGAAAGGACGTAAGTTATGTCCCTAAGGACCTATCTTACGTCGTATTGCGTTTTGACCATATCTAAGAAGGATTATTGATTCCAAAAACACTAATTCGTATTGGGAGCAAAAAGGGATGAACTTTGGCCATTCTTGAGGTTTCTTCCACTTCTCCAACTCATTCCAATTCATCAAATCATGTGCAGGATCGGGTTTGTCATTTAAACACTTGTATTTCTCTCAAACTCACTTATGGAAACACTCAAATCAGATGAAGTAATGTCTTTTACAAGAGTTGATAATAATATAATAAGTAGCAAAGGAACACGCAGAAATAAATTTTCAAGGCACTTGTATATATTACTTCTCAACTCAAGATATTACAAGACTCTTACAAGCATGAAACAAGAGTTACAATGAGAAACTATATATACTAGATCCTACAGCCGGATATACTTTGATACCAGCTGGAAACCTAAGACTAAAGCATATACTACAATGCTAAAGTTAAGGTATCTTAGATAAAATATTATCTAAGATATGGTAGTCATGGCTTTTGAGAAAACGCCATGCAGTATCTCAGAGATTTGCAGCGGAGTGTCAGAGAGGCCATACTTATGTCCACTGGATAATAGGAGTGTCTTCCGAAGGTTAGTTGGCTTCGGAAGAACAAGTTCTTCCGAAGCCACTTATACTTCGGAAGAGGCTTCTATACTTCCGAGGCTTTGAGGACTTCTGTACTTCGGAAGTTGACTTCAGATCTTTCTTTCTAAGCCTTGATCTTCGGAAGTAGGTTCTTTGTCTTCGGAAGTTGGAGTTTTCCTTCGGAAGTGAGTTTTACACTTTGTCTTCGGAAGAGCTCCTTCTTTCTTCGGAAGTTCCATACTTAGCTTCGGAAGTCCTTTGTTTGTTGTATCAAAATCTTCTAAGTGACTTGGTTTTGGTTGCACTAGCCTTTCTAGATCCAACAAACTCCCCCTAGGCTGATGCTACCAAAACCTCACTTATTTCTGCTTCTCAACGCCTTCAGCACCAGGGACAAAAGGTATTTGTCTGTCTCTTTGTTCTTCCCTGAAGTGGTGCTGAGAAGCTTGTACAAGTCATTGGTGGATAGGAGATCCAGTCTATCACTCTGAATGACATGTACCCTCTGTTGTGTCCCCCTGAAGAGAGTTAGTTGACGGGAGTTATAATCATACTCCCATCTAACTATGCATTCAAGTTCAGGACCTTCAACCATTTGTAGAAAGGCTTTGCCTTTGGTTGCTGATCCTTTCCTTTCCTCCTCCTCTCTCAGTTTTAACTCTTCTTCAACCTTGCTTCTAGCTGTTAGCTCGGCCATATGAAGGCTGCCTAGATGATTTCTGATATGGGCGGCTACATCAAAGTTTGAAGGGTTGGAGAATGGCTTCTCTGCTAACTCAGCAATGTCAAAACTGCTCAAGTGTAGCAGAGATGAGGCACTCAGCCTGTTGAGCTCTCCATTCTCTCTTTCAACAACAAAGTTGTCAGAAGAGTCTTCAAACCTCCACTGGATGATCTTCTTTCTAGGTGCAAGAGGTGGTCTTGGCACCCTGTCTCCTTTCTTAGTGTCCAGTAGAGTCACCAGCCTTCTCCTTAGCTTCTTTTCTTCCTCATTCAAAGTGTCTAAATTGAGGCCAAGGAGATTTGCAGCTTGGTCCAAAGTTCCTCTGGGCAGATAAAGAAATTGATCTCTTATGAGGGAACTTGAGGATCCGTCAACATAGGTCAAATTGACTGAATCCTCCTCACAGGAGATATCGCTCAGTGTTGTGCAGTTTATGAGCTTTTCTTGACTGCCTTGAATTCTTCCATGGAGAGATGTTAGAAGGCTGAGGAGATGGTTTGATGGGTTGATGGGTTGGTTGAGGTGTTTGGGTTCTGGCTAGAGTGTTGGGTTGGAGGATGGGTAGTTTAGGTGGTTGAGGTGAAGAGGTTGGTAGGGGTGATGACGTAGGTTCAGGAGTGTATGGTTCAGAGGTTGGTTCGGTTTTGATTGGAAATGAAAAGGGTATAGGTTCAGGTTGAGGTTGGGTTTGGTGTTTGGGTTGAGTGGTTGCTTTAAAGGTCATCCCCTGTCCCCTTCTATACATCTCCTTCCTCTTCCCCGCGCGAATGTCAGCCTTAATGTCACTGACATGTCGCTGGAGAGTCTTTTCTGACATCGGACCCACCTGCCTGCCAGAGAAGCCATGAGCTTTGAGATAGCTCTTCATCCAAGCCTTCTCACCTATCTTCTTGGCAGCAGTCAGTCATGCTTCCTCTTCCTTCTTCTTCTTCTGCAACAGCATTTCCCTTGCAGCTCTCTTTCTCTCTTTCTCCATTTGATCTTGCTCTTTGTTGAAGAGCCATAAGATCGTATCATTGTTATGTGGATACAATTCTTCTTGAGAGAAACCTCTGGAGGTTAGGAAGGTTATCCTTTCCCTCCTGAGCTGCAGATCAGCTTCTCTTTCTTTCCTCTCCCTTTCTTCTTCTAAGGCCAACCTTGCAGCTTCTTCTTTTTGCTGTTTTAGCAGCAAGGTTGCCTTTTCCAGCTCTATTAGCTCCTCTAATGGTAGCAGGAGTACATCTTCAGTTGCAGCCCCTAGACCAACAAGTCTATCGATGATCTCTACTCTTTTTCGGTTGTTGACTGCCTCCTGGTTGGCTGCAGCTGCTTTGGTACTTGCAGCTAGCAGTTTTCCAGTTGGAAGCCTACCTTTTCTTTTGAGCTTCTCCAACCTTTCTTCCTCCTGAAGCTCTTCCGAAGTCATCTTCCTCTTTCCTTTGATGTCTTCGGAAGTACTAGACTTTGGGGGTTCTTGGATGGAAGATTCAGGTTGAGTAGTAGAGATGGGAGCTGGAGTTAATGCTGATGTCAAAGCTAAAGGTTGGGTGAGAAAATCCTCCCTATTAACCTCAGATGCAAGTTCCATAATTGCATCTGTGACTATTAGATCATCGGGTAATGAGAATAGTCCTGCTGCAGCAGCAATCTCAGCTTCGGAAGTTTGAAATTGTTCTTCCGAGGCTTTCAATTGTGCTTCGGAAGTATGTGAAAATGCACTTTCTGTCCAAACTGTTTCAGTTGTTGGGCCATCAGTCCTTGTTTCCCCTTCGAAGTTAATCTCAGGTTCCACTTGGACCTTAGGTTGACCAACTTCCTCGATAGTGGTAGAAGGTGCATTTAACCTCTGAAGCTCTTGAGCTCCGAAGTATATCACAGACATATCAGGGCTTGGCTGTTCTATAAGAGATTCCAATAGGAACTTGTTAAAGAACCTATTGAGATCTTGGAGCATCCTTTGATCCACTTTTAAAAACAACTGGAGGAGGCTCAGCGAAAATTGCAGCTTGTTGCACAGGATACTTTGAGCTCAAGGAGGTGAGAGCTTGACTTTGGGTTTCCTCCTGTCTTTGACTTTGTCTCTGAACCCTCTCCCCCTTTTTGGTAGCATCATCGTGAGAGCTTGATGAGCTAGAGGAAGAGGTCAAAGAGACCTGCTCAATCTGTTTCTCAGCTAGTTTGGCCTTGAGAGTTTCAATCTCAAGTTGCTGAGTGGCAGACCTATCCTCTAAAGTCCTAACCTTAGATTCAAGATTTGAGACTTTAGAAAGTAGTCTTGAATGGTGAGTTGCATTCTTCCCTCATCTTCTTTTGAAGAATCATGGGAAGATGAGGTAACATACCTTGTATGTTCATCCTCACCACCAGATGCGGTTTCTTGGCACCCTGGTTTCCCTTGCACAATGATGTCTCTTTCAAAGTCATCAAAGGGCATGGTTGCCGTAGATTCAGTCTAGTTCCGTTACCACTGTCCTGAGGATCCATTGAGGCTCCTTCAGTAGTGGCAGCTGAATCTACATGAGTCCCCTCCACATCAGTGGGACTCACCTCAGTAAAGGTTTGCTGATGGGGGCTAGAGATAAGAGGTCTCTCTAGGCTCTGTTGATCCTTGAGAGGGTGTTGTGGATCAACTTCATTGCCTTTAAGAGACATAATCTCTTCACCAGCTCCAGTCAAAAGGTCAGTAAAGGATATGGAAGTGAAACCTAATGACCCGGGACTTTGATCAATGTCTAGAGGCATTGAGCCTGTGATAGGGCTGTCCCTTTTGGCTGCTCAGGGGAGTATAGAGACTCTCCCTGAGGGCTATCAGCTTGGGTTTTGGGCTCATGGGTCTGAGACTGAGGAGACTCAAGACCCATATTGAGGTCAATTGTGAAGGATGGTTGGACCTCAGGCTGAGTGGGAGCCCTTTGTCCCACTCTAGCCTTTTTGGTAGAACATGAGGAGCTTGTTCAATCAGAGTAGATTGAACAAGGGTTCGTTTGTGACGTCTCTGATAAGTAAAGGTAATGGGTGGAGAAGGTAGATTTGGCAGAGTGAGGGTAGTTGCTGGTGTGGGTTCATCACCTGTGGGGTTAACAGGGATGTCACCAGGAGCCATTGGCTCAATCATACCTGGAAGAAGTGCAGTATCTCTTCCGGTGAAGTTGGTGGACACTCTCTTCAAAGTCTTGAAGATGGTCGACCTCATTTGAGGAGCAGTCAGAGCAGCTGCACAGACAAGTTTGCCCTGGTCCAACTCACAGTTGATTATGTGCTGGAGAAACCTGGGATACATGAAGAATGTGTCCCTTTGAAGATTTCCCATTAGGTTAGTCAGCACAAACCTTGAATAGTTGAAACGGAGGCTTTTTACCAACCCATGAACTAAGCACCCAAGTTCATATGGGATTTGATCCCATCCTCCAGATTTATTAGACAGGTAGTGAAGAACCACATGCAGCAGGAACTTCCATTTGTAGGAGAAGTTGAATTTGTAGACAGTTGACCTGCTGACATCTCCACCATATCCCATTTGGAGATAAGAATTGTCCAAATCTGTTTTGGGGAATTCCGTTGGAGCGCCCTCATCATGAAGCTCTAGATGCTCCCTGATGATCTGTTCAGATATGACCAACTCCTGGCCACAGATGCTCGACCGAATAACACGAACCCCATTTAGGGTTTCAATCTGACCATTTGCCCAAAATTCAGACATTTGGTTTGAGTAAATTGTGGGGTTTACAGTCAGAGCAGTGTAGTATGAAGATTGGATCAGAAAGGAGATGATGTCTGAGAAGTCAACATCCCTTGAAGAATCAAGGAGTGCGACTTGGTTGTGCTGAGGGTTTAGTGCCATTGAAGAAAATTTCAGAAAGATAGTTCGGAATAAGGTAAATTGAAGATGAAGAAAGCTTTTAGGGCAGTAATTTGGGTAAAAAGGATGTAAGTGATTAACCGGAAGTATTTAAATGGATGGAATGGCGGTTTAAAGGGTAAGTGGATAAGACGATGTGAGGTTTCAGTGGATGATGTGACATGGGCGGTAAGGTTAGTCCATTCAAATAATCCGACATCATTAACAAAATCTTTACTTTTTACAGAGTGGGGCCCAAAAGATTTCCGTTACACAGTAAAATCTTTCTTCCGAGTATAAAGCATTTCCGAAGGTAATATTCTTCCGAAGGCAAATTTACTTCCGAAGGTAAATTGATTACTTCCGAGAGTATATGTTGCTTTTCAAGTGGAGTGTGTTAAAAGCTTCGGAAGTAGATCTGATATGAAATCAATCGCTTCTTCCGAGACTTAACACTCTTCCGAGAAGAAAATTATCCTGGGAGAAATTTGCTTCGGAAGATATGCAAAATATCTTCCGAGGGATAATTTCTCTTCGGAAGAATTTATACTTAGATAAAATTTAGACAAAGATCTGTTGTAACAGGGCTTAGATTGTTTTGACATGTGACTTTACACATTAAAGGTTTTCAAATGAGATTAACTAATCAATGTTTATCATCCCAATAGCTGTAATAAGATATTTAATCTTTGTTCATCAAATGCTTTGGTGAATAAATCAGCATATTGTTCATTTGAGTCAACTTTGATTAGTTTGATAAGATTTTTCTCATGAATATCTCTAATGAAATGATACCTGATATCAATGTAATTAGTCTTGGAGTGCTTCACTAGATTTTCAGTAATGGACATAGCACTGTTGTTGTCGATGTGGATAGGAGTGCTCATGAAGTTGAATCCGTAGTCTATCATCTGGTTTAGAATCCACAGCAGCTGAGCACAGCAACTAGCAGCAGCAATGTATTCAGCTTCAGCAGTTGATGTAGAGACAGTATTGCTTCTTGCATTGCCATGAGATGATCCTTCCACCAAGAAATTGACATCCACCAGATGTTGATTTCCTGTTGATGTTGCAGCCACCATAATCACTGTCAGAGTAACCATAGAGATTGAAATCACTATTTCTTGGATACTAGAGACCTAGTTTTAGGTGCTCCTTGAGGCATCTAAGAATTCTCTTGGCAGCTATTAGGTGAGACACCTTTGAGCAGCCTAATATCTTGCACAAATGCAAGTTGCAAACATGATATCAGGTCTAATTGTTGTGAGATACATCAGAGAACCAATAATCGCTATGTACTGATGTTGATCAGTATCCCCCCCTTAGAATCAGGGCAGAGATTGTGGTTTCTGGGTATAGGTGTTTTTGCTGCTTTTACAATCCTTCATATCAAATCGTTCTAAGATATCATTGACATACAAGATTGATTGATAAAGAACCCTTCTTTCAATTGCTTTACCTGAATTCCAAGGAAAAAGTCCATTTTTCCCATGGAACTCATCTCGAACTTCTTCTTCATAATGCTCTCAAAGTCTTACACATTTGGTCATTTGAGGAACCAAATATGATATCATCACATAGACTTGAACGAGCAAGATGTCTTTCCCAGACTTTCTATGAAAAGAGTCTTATCAATGGTACCTCTAGTGTAACCATTCTTCAGGAGAAACGAGACAATGTCTCATACCACAGCCTAGGTGCTTGGTGCAGCCCATATAGAGCTTTATCCAATTTGCACACATAGTTGGGATGTTGTGGATCTTCAAATCCTGGAGGTTGGCATACATAGACTTCCCTATCTATATCCCATATAGAAAGGCACACTTGACATCAAGCTGGTAGACAGTGAAATTCTTGGATGCAGCATAAGCAAGGAAGATCCTAACTGCCTCAAGTCTTGCAACAGGTGCAAAGACATCAGTATAATCGATTCCTCCTCTTGAGTGTATCCTTGAACCACCAGTCTTGCCTTGTTCTTGATAATCAAGCCTCTATCATCTCTCTTGTTTCTAAATACCCATTTAGTGCCTATAGGTACTTGACCAGATGGTAGCGGACATAGGTTCCAAACCTTTTGTCTTTTGAATTGAAGCAGCTCCTCTTGCATTGATTCAACCCAGCTACTATCTTTCAAGGCATCTTCCACCTTCTTGGGTTCCATTTGGGATAAAAAGCATGAGTACAAGCAGACATTCCCATTGTGAGTTTGTCCTCTTGTTCTCACGCCTTCAGAGACTTCCCCTATGATGTTTTCAGCTGGATGAGTGTTATGAATCCTGAGTCTAGGAATCACCTCCAGTTGCAAAGATAAGTCCAAATTGGACATATTTTGCTCAGGAGCTTGAATACTTGGTCCAGCTGTTGTTTCAAACTCATTCAATGAGGACTGATTGAATGAAAGAGAGAAACATCATCATTTGTTTGCTGTGAAGCATCATTAACAGTTGCCTGTTCCTTCAAAATGGTGCTTTCATCAGCCTGGTGTTGTGCAGGGTCACCTGAAGAGATTTGAAAGTCAGCAGGTGAATCCCTTGTTGAAGTACCACTATCTCTTGAAATGGTTATACTGTCAGATCTTTCAATAGTGGGAACTTGATTTGTTGCAACTCTTGGAGAACTTGGAATAGGTCTGGGAAGCTCAAACAGTTGATCTTCATCAGAGTCACTTTGAGCACCTGTTCCAGCTGAAACATTCTCACAAGATGGTTTAGAATAGTTTGGAAACAATTCTAAATCAAAGATATGATCAGGGCCATTCCCCCTAACACAAGGAGTGTGCTCATTAACTACAATGTTGGAAGATTCCTCAAATTGTTGATTTTTAATATTATAAACCCTATAAGCTTTAGAGTAGAGGAATATCCAACAAAGATAGCATCATCCGACTTTTCAGCAAATTTTCCAAATTGTCTTTTGTGTTAAGTATGGTACACCTGCTGCCAAAGGACCTTAGAAAGCCAATGGAACGGTGGCCTCTTGTTCCATAACTCATAAGGGGTTTTTCCATGTGGCTTACTACAAGAACTCTGTTCTGCACATAGCATGCAGTGCTGACTACCTCTGCCCAGAATGTTTAGAGGCAGCTTTGAATCAGCTAACATAGTCCGAGCAGCCTCAATAAGTGTCCTATTTCTCCTCTCAGCAACACCATTTTGTTGAGGAGTTCTGGGAGCACTATATTGTCTGGCAATCCCTTTTGAGTTACAAAATGAGTCAAGAACTAGGTTCTTAAACTCAGTCCCTTGATCACTTCTAATTATTTTAACCTTGTGATCAACTTGATTTTCTATTTTAAGAATAAAAGATTTCAAAGTTTCAGTAGTTTCATCTTTGGTTCTTAAAAAGAATACCCATGTAAATCTAGTAAAATCATCAACAGACACAAGGCAATATGATTTCCTTCCAATGCTCATTATACTTGTGGGACCAAATAGATCCATGTGCAATAAGTGTAATGGAGTGGTGATGGAGTTAACAACTTTGGATTTATGAGATGCCCTGTGTTGTTTCCCTTTCAGGCAAGCAACACAGTTATCTTTGCAGAAAAATTCCTTTTTAGGCAAACCATGTACCAAGTTATTTTTAGCCAATTTATTCATTGTCTTAAAATTTACATGACACATTCGTTTATGCCATAGTGTTGACTCATCACCATCACTTTGGAAAGAAAGCATGATACTTCTCCCATTGGGGAAGCATTGTTCATATCCAGCTTGTACATATCCCCTTTCCTGGGAGATCTAAGAAGCACCAATTCCTGAGGAATTGTCATCCCGGGTTTGAGGATAATGCACTCATGTTCTGTGAAGAGCATTTGATGCTTTTGATCACAGAATTGAAAAACACTTAACAGGTTGTGTTCAAGCTGTTTGACAAAATTAACTTTGTCAACCTTTAACTTTCCATTGGATATACTTCCTCTGCCAGAAATATATCCTCCGGCCTCACCTCCAAACTGGACAGGACCTCCATCATAATGTTGAAATTGTTGAGGGAGAGATCTGTTCCCTGTCATGTGCCTGGAGCATCCACTATCTACAATCCAAATATTGTTATTCTTGTCATATGGATGTCCCTGCACATAAGTGAGATAATTAGTTTTGATTGGAAACCCAAGCCTTATTGGTCTTGGGTTCTTCCAATGATAATGACATAATTGAACCAAAATTTATGCATGGGGGTTCAATGGATGTCTTTAAAGAAGAGGTTGGGCTACAGCATCTTCCTTGATCTTCCATTCCATCCCTTGGTTGATCATAGAGGATGAGCTTGTTGAAGCTTTTGTAGCTTGGCATTCTTCCGAAGCTTCTTTCTTTTCGGAAGAAGCCTTTCGGAAGAAGCCTTCGCCATCTTTTTTTCCGAAGCAGTCTTCTTCTGGGAGGGTATCAAGGGGACTCTTTTGCTTTTTTGAGTCTTTACAGCTTTAGCTTCCGAAGCCTTTTTCCTTCCGGAAGAAGAATCTTCTTCCGAAAGAAGCCTTGCTCCGGAAACAAGCTTTCCCTTTTTCATCACTTGAACCATTTGATATGGTCCAAATGAGAAACCTTACCTGACTCCTTCCTTTTTAACATTATTTGCATAATGTGTGCTAGCAGGATTGTAGTAACAATCTTTGGCCATGTGGTTTTGCAAACCACACATTATGCATGCAATGTTAACCTTTTGGGAATGTGAGGATTGCTGCTTCTTGTTCTTTTTCTCATCATCAGCAACCTTTCCCTTTAATTTCTGATCCTTTGGTAGGATAGGAGTACTGGTACTGCACTCCTTTCCTGAATCAGAATTTCCAACCACCTGGAATCTAGCTGATATGAATACATCCTTTTGCTTTGGGTCTATCTTTAGCTTGGACTCAGCCACTTTCTGGCAGTTTTTCTGGCTGGCTTAGCTCTGCTTCTTCTGGCTTTGGTGGTCAGGGTTTGATCATCATTGGCAGGGGAGGGCATAATTACCTGGTTCTTCCCTGTGATGGTCTCCATAGTTGCATCATTCTTTGACTCATAAGAAGGTGGGTCAGCAGATGGAACCTCTTGCTCTTCAGTACTACACCTTGGTTGTCTTATAGACTCATAAGAGTGTGGTGGAGCAATTTCATTGGTTCCCAACCCACCTTTGTTTTGGTAACAAAGTTTTGAGTGAGAGGATGATGCAAGAATGGCTTGGAAGTTTTGCTCGGAAATAGCATACTTCCTGGCTTGAGCCTCAGCAGTGACAAGCTGGGCTTGAGCCTCAGTCAATTTAGATATTAAATCCTTTATCTGAGTCTTATAGTTTGTATGTTCATGTTTTAAAAGGGACACAGTTTTCTCTAACTCCTTAATTTTTCTTTGGTAGTCAGATTCAGCCCTTTTAAAGTCAGATTTTAAAACATTTAAAGACTCAATATCATATTTAATCTCCATATTGTAGTCCTGATACAGTTTAACCTTAGCAATACAAGCAGGAGTATAGATATGTTCATATACCTTGTTTTCATCTGTTCCGGCCATGAGTGCTTGAGCAGGAGTCACATCCTGTACCATAAAGCTCCAGTCAACTTCTTGAGCCATTGCAGCAGTTTCTGTTGACTTTCCGGTGGGCTTTGATGTGGAGGGATGTGTGAAGGCCTGTGGGGTTCCCGGGTTGGACTTGGGAGCCTTGCATTCCCTTGCAAAATGACCAAGTTGGTTACAGTTGTAACATTTGGCCTTGGTTTTGTCAAACCCAAATTTGCTGTTGATTGGGTTCTGAGGAAATTGCTTTCCAGTTCTCTTAAAGAACTTCTTTGCTCTGTAGGTTAGAAGAGCCATTTGTTGGACTATGTCCACGTATTCCACGTCATCCGAGCTAAAACACTCTAGATCATCAAAGCAGTATTGATAGTCATTTGAGTGTCCACTTCTTGAGACAAAAGCACAGCTGTCCTGAAAGGAGCTTTGCTGAGCTTGTTGAGACCTTGGAGTCTCAGGAAATATGATGTATGGCCCAGAAGAACAAGATGACTGCTGGGTGTAAGTCAGGTATTGCGGAGACTGGGAGATTCCTGAGCCTTCAGCAACCATCAAGGCGTTGCTAGCAGGAAGACTCAAGGATCTGCTTGTCTGATGACCCCTCTTACTTTCCATTTCCAAACAGTATCCATCAAGGATCCCATAGAGTTCGGTCATGGTGAGTGTATTCAGATTCTCTGTTCTCTTGATAGAGACACAGTAGAATGTCCACTCATTGGGTAAAGCACTCATGAACTTTCTTGTAAGGTCTCTGAGTTCATGAGTAATTCCCACAGATTGAAGGGAAGAAATGAGATCCATGTACCTGAAATATTACTGGCTAAGAGTCTTTCCAGCAACATAGGTGAAGTTCTCGAACTGCTGCTTCAGTGAGTCCTTCTTGGAGTCATTTGAGCTTGAGTACATTTGAGCAAGCGCATCAAAGAGTTCTTTGGCAGACTTACAATGTTCAAACCCCACCATGATAGAGTATGGAATTGCAGTCATAAGAACAGTCATAGCATTGCTGTCTATGTCATGCTTCTTCGTGTCTTCATCAGAATAATCTTCAACGGCTTTCTCAATCATGGCACCGTTTCCACCAGCTACTTTTGGCTTATACGGGACATTGACAATGGATTGCCACATCTTGTTGTCTTGATACCTGATGAAGCCTTCCATTCTTCTGCTCCAGGACCTGAAGTTTTCAGGGGTGATGATGGGTGCTTTGGTCACCGTCCCCATCTCTACTTCAGATTTGTTGAGAGCCATTTTGAGTGAGGTATAAGGAGGAGTGAAAAACAGGTTGATTAGGATGGTAAGATCTCACAATCAAGAGCCTAAAAAGCTCTGATACCAGTTGCAGGATCGGGTTTGTCATTTAAACACTTGTATTTCTCTCAAACTCACTTATGGAAACACTCAAATCAGATGAAGTATGTCTTTTACAAGAGTTGATAACAATATAATAAGTAGTAAAGGTGTTGGATTCTGTATGCCCAAGACACATAGAACATTGATGTGGTTAGTACGTTGTGATCCAAGTCGGGTCATACCCAATAACAAGCTTAGCAAACACCAATTAATATTTAATTGATGATATGATCATGCAATTAAATAATTACACCAATTTAGAAAATGGGTTTTCTAAATAAATTATATGTGAGAATGAACAAATTATGAGGATATTTTGTTCATGGATATTATTTGTTATGTTGTTTAAATTAATCAAGCAACATCAAATAATAAAAGTGTGTGTGTGCATATTTTATATAATTAAAGGTTAATTATGTAATTTATAAGTTTTAGTCAAATAAAAGGAAACTTAAAAAGGGGAAAACCCTAATAAGGGTTTGGAGAATTTTCGGCCGCAAGGGGCCTTCCCTCTCTTCCCCTTTTTCTTGTTTTGAAACATGAATCTCTTGATGAACATACACACACATCTGATATCCTCCTCTTTCTCACATGAAATCGCACAAGAACTCGTATTTCTCTTATGGAAGAGAAGTCATACGGCTGGAACAAAGCCTTTGACATCTTCTTGATGTTCCACGGCTGAAAAGGATTTTTCAGCAGGGTTTTGATGCGATTTTGGTGTCAAATCCTAGCAAATATGGTGTTTCTTGAAGGCTTGTGGGTATGTACACTTGAGGACACCTATCCTTGGTGTTTTGGCCATCCAAGAACAGCCACTTCTTCAACAAAACGAGATTTCCAGCAGCTCTAATGTCGGTTCTTCAAATCACCCATAAAGGTAGTTTGTTGATGTTGTTTTGGTTGTTTTAGCTTGTTGATAACTAGTTTATTCACATACATATGATCCTATGTCTTTGGGTTTGTTGAAATTAAGTTATGAACATCAATTTTCAGATTACAAATGGTGTTTGTTAAATGTTTATCCGCTGCGTTTTTCTTGTTTAAATGGTTAAACAACATTGTTTTGGTACAACAAACCCAACATTGGCATCAAGAGCCAGGTTATGTGGATGATTAGTTTCATGTGTTCTTGTATAATTGGTTATATAAGGGTTAACAACCAATTTAAGGGCTGTTTTATATTGATTTGATGATACCCAAATCTTTCAAGGTTATATCAAACATGCTAGTGATTAAACCTTGAAAGGAAAGATATCAATTTGGTTGATTGTGTTTTGTTTGGACAATAGACCCTAGATTTTTGGTTTATGTTGGCTGAAAATTTAGGGTCAATGGGGTTCATTTTGGTTCTTAGTATGATGTATATGGATACATAATTTTTAGTGCATAACATAGCCTTGACCATGATTGTTTTGGGTTTGGTTGATTATGGAATTGTCATGTTGATTGTATTCTTTCTTTATGGGTTGTAATAATTTCTTTTGTGTTTCTATTTGGGTTGTAATTTGTTTATTCATTTGGCAATGTAATAAATAGATTAGGAGTATTTTTCTTTTACTAGAAAATATGTATTAGGATATATATTTTGTAAAAGAAGATGCTCGGGATGGAAGCACAAAAGGAAGACACAAAGGATGGACTTGAAGCATTTGGATGCAAGTTCAAGTGGGGGTCTTTGGAGATCTCATCATTTGTGTTGTGTTGAACCCTTAGGAAAAGACCTTATGACAACACTTGTGATGGCAAACAAGTGTGGTCAACTTAGTGGCTATGGTTATGCACATATGTTTGTATGATTATGCTTGTTTGTTTTATGTTGATTGTTTGATATATGAATATGCTTAACGATCTAAATAAATTATGATAACAAGCTGAATTTTATGGTTCTAAATCATTAAGTAATTAATAAAAGGTTATTAAAAGGATTAATGATTTCAAAATAAAAGAGGTTTTATTAAAAGAGAACCATAGGGTACCATGTATTTGAAAGCATGCAATTACAAGGTACATAGTGTTTTCAAAGTCTAAAATTAATGGAAACTTAAAACCCTTTGGTAACAAGTCTAACACCATCCTTTTACACGACACTCGAATCACTTGGGAACTACTTGTGGGATAAAGGTCACCTAACCACTTGTAGGGAACTTGTGTCCTTGAGGTGAGTCTAACATACTTGTGGGATAAAGGTCACCTAACCGCTTATATGTAAAAACTCACACGTGTGTGTAAGTAGGACGACTTGAATTGGAAACCATGTGCTTAGGGTCACCGAAGCATGGCGTACAATGGTGTTGATGGGATTAAACATGCCGACTAAACATATGATGTTTAACCGATCCCATAAGACTAGAAGTTGCAATAGGTTGCAATTGTCAACTGTTGACTACCTTGTTAATTTAAATAATGGGACAAAGGTCACCTAACCATCATTTAAATGTAACGTTGGATTCTAGATTTTAATTGTTAATTGTCTATGAGACATTTAAGGGTATTAACGATTAAAATAAATTTATGAGAAATACTAATATGAACTTTGTCAATTTTGTAATAATGACCTCTAACTATAATGCTACCACCCCGATCGTCCCTTCCCTATCACTGAGACCTATTCTCGAGAGGGATAGTCCTAACCATAATTATCTTATGGACTCATTTTGAAACTTGAGAATCGTTCTCAAGAATGAGTAAAGGTCTATGTCCTTGACGATCCCATACCTCACCAACCCACGCTGTTGATGTTATGGCCTTTTGACGATTGAGTTAAGCACACTTAGGATTCTGTGCAAGCATCCGATCTCATGTTGGGAATATGATTCCCAGACTCCAAAAGGGTTTGGAGCCTCATGGGGCACATGACATGTTAATCTAAAAGGGAAATGTTCCTTCCACAAACTTTAATAAGATTGCTTTGAAACGGTTCAAGCGCTTTATACATGTCACATGAAAAGACCCAATCGATATCATCTTATATATTCTTAAGATAAAAGGCCATATTGATAGCCTCAAGATGCTTTGCTGTCCTGTCTCAAAGTAGTTGGCCAAGGATTTGATCCTTGATTGCCTAACTAAAGGTTTGAGACATTCATAAAAAACTGTAATATGAACGGATGGGACAAGAGCATCGGTGAACCTCATGCAATGCTCAAAGCAACCGAGGCGGGGATAAGTAGAGAGGTTCTACCTATTCTCTCAATCAATAAAGGAGGCTATAAGAAGTGGCCCATCCCGATCCTAAAGCAATTATTGCTAAAGGAAAGGAATACGTCAAAGCAAAGGTTATAGCGAAACCTCAAAACCTAAGCTTATGAAGCCTAAGGTAACGGAGAACGATCCATGCTTTGAGTATGGAGAGATAGGACTATAAAAGGGGTATTGTCCCTTCTATCTCAAGGAGTTGAAACACAAGAAGGGTTTTGGGCAAACCTCAAATACAATTCCATGATTCATACGCTGTTTTAAAAGCATTTCTTCAATCACATGGGTATTAGATACCGGATGTAAGACTCATACTTGCAATTGTTGCAAAAGGGTTCAAAAGAAATGTCCGCTTCAAGAAGGGAAACTCTATTTTGAGACCTTCAAATGGTTTGGAAGTTGTTCTCAAAACATTTTGTATGCACCTAGTTTGACTAGGAACATGATTAATGTTTCTTTTTAAAACAATATGATCATGATTCAAAATTTGTAAATAATGGTATTGAGTTTTGAATGATGTATATCATTTTAAGGATATGCCTTTTAATGACATCCATGAATTGGTTCATGATAGATCATCCTATTATAACTCGTTGATACACATTTAGCATAAAGAAACTTAAAATGGGTTTAAGTTATTACTATCTTTGACATTGTCGCCTTGGTCACATTAACCAGAATTAGATTAAAACACTTCAAAAGAATGGTCTTTTGGAAACAAATGAAAATGTTTCATTTGATAAGTATGAACCAAAGACTAATTAGGAATGATGCATTTGGATGCATATGATCCTTTTAAGACAATGTCTAAGACTGGTGAAAGATACTTCATTAATGTTACCGACGATTGCAGTCGCTATTATTGTGTGCACTTGATGACACATAAGTATGAAGCTTTTGAAATGTTCAAAATCTTCAATAATGAAGTAGAAAATCAACTCCTCATAATTATCTATGCTCTTCATTCTGATAAAGGAGAAACTGAACCATATTTGGATATGGTTCAATTTATTATGGCTATGAGCTTACCACCTTTATCATTTTGAGTTTTCGCATCGCTCTCTAAGGCTCATATTATGAATATGACCCGGACAAAGAAAGTGTGTATTCATTTAGAATCCAAAGATACTGTATAAGATACCGTTTCTTTGACTCAACGAATCAGAAATATTTATTGCTCCAAAGTCTATGGTTCTTGAAACCAAGTTCTTTATGGAAGGAATGATGTATAGAACTGTGGAACTTGATAAGGATCAAAATCCACAAGGCGATACACATTTGATTGACACTAGCAATCAGCAGGAGGTTGTTGATAAAGATCAAGAGGTTGATCAACACACACAAAACGTTCACAAATCTGGTAGAGTTAGTATTCCATCTGAAAGATAAGGATATTTCATGAATGGATGCTATGTGGTTATACCCTGTAGGCTAACCATACACCAAGATGTTATGTCCAATTTGGATTGGGACAAATGGCTAGAGGCCATGAACGTAAGGATGCAATTCATGTATAACAACCAAGTTTGCAATTGGTTGAACCTCCACTTAACTCCAAACCGGTTGGATACAAGTGGGTTCTCAGGATGAGAACAAATATACATGGACACTTGAATACTTATAAGTCAAGACTTATAGCATAAGGTTTTCATCAAACTCAATTGGTTGATTATGATGAAAGTCTTACGCCTGTGGCAATGCTAAGGTCGATTAGGATGTTAAGTGCCATAACTGCATATT
Source organism: Flaveria ramosissima (assembly GCA_025215565.1). NCBI lineage: Eukaryota > Viridiplantae > Streptophyta > Magnoliopsida > Asterales > Asteraceae > Flaveria > Flaveria ramosissima. Next base: position 39,849,726 of record CM046031.1, read on the forward strand.
TTGAATATGAGTTTTGGCTAATGGATGTCAAAACCGCTTTCCTTAATGGACATCTCGTAGAGACTGTCCACATAGTTCAGCATGAAGGTTTTGTCGATCCGCGACATCCCAATAAAGTATACAAGTTAAAGTGATAGATCTATGGATTGAAACAAGCATCAAAAGGGTGTGTATATATGAAAGCTAGTGGGAGCAGAATTATACTCTCAGTGTTGTATGCTGATGACACACTGCTATTTGAAAAATATATTCCAACCATGGAAGGTGTTAAAACCTTGCTTGGAAGATGTTTTTCATAAAAGGATCTCTTCGAAATCACCCATATTTTGGAATAAGGATCTATAAGGATAGATCGAGGTGATTGATAGGGTCAAACCAAAGTGCATATATAAAATCTTGAAAAGGTTCAAGATGGAAATCTCTTAGAAAGGTATGATACCCTTTCAAAGAGAGACCATGCTGACTACGTCTCAATGTCCAAGCTCATAGGATGAGCAAAATCAAATGAAGGAGATCCCATACGCATCTGCTATAGGATCCGTCATTTGTCTCATGATATGCACTAAACCGGACGAGTCATGCTTATCAGGTATGACAAAGTAGATACCAATGGAAATAACCATTGAATGGTTGTTAAAAGTATGTTGATGCACCTTAGTAAGACTAAGGATATGTTTCTAATATACGGATCTGTTGAAGTGAAAATCTGTGTAAAGGGTTGCACAGATGAGGACTTCCAAAACAGATCGATACAACTCTCGATCATAATCAGGTGTACTTCCATTATGAATGGAGGTGTGGTATCCTTGAAGTGTTCAAAGCAGGACACGGTAGCATTATTCAGTCTAAAATTCGAATACATAGCCGCTTCATTGGCAGCTTTGGAGGCTGCATGGATAAGCTTGTCCATTGCTTATCTAGGGGTGGTCTCTACCATTCAAGACTCCCTAAAGATCTTTGGTAAATACGTGGGTGGGATTGCTCAAATCAAGGAACCCCGTACTCATCAAAGACTAAGCACCTTGAGCGGAGATTCAACATCATAAGGGATGAAGTTGAAAAGGGTAAAGATATGTATTCGTAAAATTCATTAAGATCAAAACGTTACGAATCCACTCATGAAGCTCCTTGCGAAGGCAAAGTATGAGGGTCATACTTGTGCCTTAGGACTTCGATATTCTAGCGATTGGAATTGATCTATTTAGTATTTAATGTATGGAACAATTGTAATTTTGACCTTTTGAGTCGTGTTCCTTTTTAGCATGTTTACATCCATGAATATGTTTATTATTCTAAATGTCCGTAGTCGGTCATATTTGTGGGAACAGATATGAATGTAAGACTATTATGAACATGGATTGGTAGATATTTATATGGTATGAATATAGAGCAATTGGTTGCTACCAAGGTTCATAGATATTTGTGGGATACAAATATTGGACTGACCCGCGTCTCAATTTTACTACATGGAATCTTTAGATTGATCATAAGTAAATTTGAGTAAAGGCGAATATCATTTGGTATCCTCTGACCTGAGATACATATTGGGTTTTGATATTCACCAAGTGTTATACCTTGAGCTAGTTCTTCGCTGCTCTGAAATAATGGTCAGTACATAAGGCTATGTTTGGGTACAACATAAGGTGATTGTGAGAAACGTATGTAGTCAAGATGGAATTTGTTCCTCTTATTCGTTGAGAGCATGATGTCTAAGGCCTGATTAAGTTAAATCAACAAGGAATGATCATTCTATGTCCTTGGATTTAACATGACATCTGTAACAAAAGGATAGATGATTGATTCACCTAAATCATTTCAAGTTGGATACTTGAGGGGGATGATGTTATTGAATGGCTTTAAGTCACGCGTATTAAGGGTAGTAAACCGTTGTTAGGCGGTATTTACTGCTTGCATCAATCTTCTATGTATCTTGTGCAAGTGGGAGATTGTTGGATTCTGTATGCCCAAGACACATAGAACATTGATGTGGTTAGTACGTTGTGATCCAAGTCGGGTCATACCCAATAACAAGCTTAGCAAACACCAATTAATATTTAATTGATGATATGATCATGCAATTAAATAATTACACCAATTTAGAAAATGGGTTTTCTAAATAAATTATATGTGAGAATGAACAAATTATGAGGATATTTTGTTCATGGATATTATTTGTTATGTTGTTTAAATTAATCAAGCAACATCAAATAATAAAAGTGTGTGTGTGCATATTTTATATAATTAAAGGTTAATTATGTAATTTATAAGTTTTAGTCAAATAAAAGGAAACTTAAAAAGGGGAAAACCCTAATAAGGGTTTGGAGAATTTTCGGCCGCAAGGGGCCTTCCCTCTCTTCCCCTTTTTCTTGTTTTGAAACATGTATCTCTTGATGAACATACACACACATCTGATATCCTCCTCTTTCTCACATGAAATCGCACAAGAACTCGTATTTCTCTTATGGAAGAGAAGTCATACGGCTGGAACAAAGCCTTTGACATCTTCTTGATGTTCCACGGCTGAAAAGGATTTTTCAGCAGGGTTTTGATGCGATTTTGGTGTCAAATCCTAGCAAATATGGTGTTTCTTGAAGGCTTGTGGGTATGTACACTTGAGGACACCTATCCTTGGTGTTTTGGCCATCCAAGAACAGCCACTTCTTCAACAAAACGAGATTTCCAGCAGCTCTAATGTCGGTTCTTCAAATCACCCATAAAGGTAGTTTGTTGATGTTGTTTTGGTTGTTTTAGCTTGTTGATAACTAGTTTATTCACATACATATGATCCTATGTCTTTGGGTTTGTTGAAATTAAGTTATGAACATCAATTTTCAGATTACAAATGGTGTTTGTTAAATGTTTATCCGCTGCGTTTTTCTTGTTTAAATGGTTAAACAACATTGTTTTGGTACAACAAACCCAACAAAAGGAACACGCAGAAATAAATTTTCAAGGCACTTGTATATATTACTTCTCAACTCAAGATATTACAAGACTCTTACAAGCATGAAACAAGAGTTACAATGAGAAACTATATATACTAGATCCTACAGCCGGATATACTTTGATACCAGCTGGAAACCTAAGACTAAAGTATATACTACAATGCTAAAGTTAAGGTATCTTAGATAAAATATTATCTAAGATATGGTAGTCATGACATGTCCATGACTTACCTTTTGTCACCAACTAAAGATGGCAACTGTACTAACATAAAAAGGTATACAGTGGATTAAAGTAGGTCAACTACATGGCTTTTGAGAAAACGCCATGCAGTATCTCAGAGATTTGCAGCGGAGTGTCAGAGAGGTCATACTTATTTCCACTGGATAATAGCAGTGTCTTCCGAAGGTTAGTTGGCTTCGGAAGAACAAGTTCTTCCGAAGCCACTTATACTTCGGAAGAGGCTTCTATACTTCCGAGGCTTTGAGGACTTCTGTACTTCGGAAGTTGACTTCAGATCTTTCTTTCTAAGTCTTGATCTTCGGAAGTAGGTTCTTTGTCTTCGGAAGTTGGAGTTTTCCTTCGGAAGTGAGTTTACACTTTGTCTTCGGAAGAGCTCCTTCTTCCTTCTGAAGTTCCATACTTAGCTTCGGAAGTCCTTTGTTTGTTGTACCAAAATCTTCTAAGTGACTTGGTTGTGGTTGCACCAGCCTTTCTAGATCCAACATCATGTTCCAATCCGATTTTAAAGATCATTCAAGAACAACGAGCGGCTAGTATTCTCGTGATCTACTTTGGGTAATAGGTTTTGTGTGATTAGGTTCTCGTTTGTGTTTGACTTGTGTTGGGATTAAACTTTAGAACCCGTTAAGTTCTTGTATAAGTTTAACTTGTGTTTTGATTATTTAAACAATTGTTTTGGTTAACCTTTATTTGAATATCATATGATGTTGTGCGGATCTTATGGTTGTAAAGTTTTGGTTATAATTGAATTGGTATTGTGTATTAAGATACTTTAGAACCCGTTAAGTTCTTGTACATCATATGATATTCAAATAAAGGTTAACCAAAACAATTGTTTAAATAATCAAAACACAAGTTAAACTTATACAAGAACTTAACGGGTTCTAAAGTTTAATCCCAACACAAGTCAAACACAAACGAGAACCTAATCACACAAAACCAATTACCCAAAGTAGATCACGAGAATACTAGCCGCTCATTGTTCTTGAATGATCTTCAAAATCAGATTGGAACATGATTTGATGGATTCGAATGAGTTGGAGAAGTGGAAGAAACCTCAAGAATGGCCAAAGTTTGTCCCTTTTTGCTCCTAATACGAATAGGGTTTTTAGAATTTATAACCCTCCTTAAATATGGTCAAAATCCAGAGAATTACATCAAATTTGACCATACGACGTAAGTTACGTCCTTAGGGACGTAAATTACGTCCTTCCCCATGATATACATGGTTAGCCTCTGTCTTACATCCCAAATATTGTCATTTTTAGAAAGGATGTAGCTTACTTCCTTTAGGACGTAAGTTACGTCGTATGCTCATTTTGCACCAATTTCTTCATTTTCTTCATATCTTTTCATCCATATATCATCCAATCTTCATGCAACCCTTGAATACATTATTTAAGCTTCCCACACCTACAATTCAAGCATAACACAAAGTAATTATGCTCGATAGAAAAATCACATTAAAAACATTCATTTAAACACTTAAAACACATACAAAACATGAACGCATCACATACAGGGGTCTAATCCTTGTGATTGACCGAACAAAACGGGACCCTTGTCGCTTGCCCCGGTACTGGAGTCAGCTTCGTGCACAATGTTAGTGGTCTATTTATAGACTTTGGCCAAGTACCTGCTTCATGCATAATGTTTGGGATATTGCATATGACATTGGTCTAAATGAAAGTGAAAGATAATGATGAATGAACGAAACGTGCGATACATATGAAACGAACGATGACGAAAGATGATAATAAATATTACCTATGTGTATGTATGATGTGTGATCACGTGCGAAAGTAAAGGAAATGTTTTAAACAAAAGTAAAGTATTTTCTTATTAAAAACTAGAACTCACTCAGCATCGCTGGCTTTTGTATGCATTATAGTTGGCAGATAATTATTGATGCTGAGGAGGCGTGGGCATGGATGTATAAGCTACTGGGAATTATTTGAGTCTGGCATCTACATTTTGAATGATATTGTATTAATACCACTTTTGGAATGTAAACAACGATATGTTGATTTGACACAATTTCTTTTGTTATTAATGAAAAGATATGTATTTCCACTGCAAAATGTTTAAATTTTAAATGTTTTACGCTGTGAATGTCCAACCGGTAAGCGTCCCGGGAACGGGGCCTTACAATTTGGTATCAGAGCCAAAGTTTAAAAGAATTGGGTAACGTATTTTCAAAAATCATAGACTTAAACTGAGAATGGGAAGAAAGGGAAAGGATGCCAGTCCTAGTAGCTACATGCTTGCGGATAAATGTTTATGTAAACAATTTATGAAATGTAATGTAAATGGAGTTATGTGCGCGTGTTTTGTGGTTTATGTGCTCTCTATAGATTTGAATACTGATGCAGTCAGGATAGAAAATGCTTGGGGAGTGAAGAAAAAAGTAAGTAGCTAATCATAACTGGCCACTGTAATTAGGGACTTACTATACTTGACATGCTTTGAGTTATTATCTTGAATGATCGTGTTGGTGTTTGAATCTTATAGTATTAAGTAGATGGCTGGTGGTAGATCTTTGAAGGCTTCTCGCGGTGGAGGTCGTGGTGGACGTGGTGTTGGACCACGGGTCACTAAAAGCACAGCCAAGACTGGTGAGATGGCTCATGAGGAGCCCGAACCCCCTAATCAGGAAGGTAGGGATGAGAGTGCTAATTTGAGGGCCTCGGTGAAGGAGACTGTTGTTGAGGAGGTTCATCAGGTCATGCAGACGATTCTGCCGTCTGTGGTGACTGAGGTGATTAGAGCTGTGAGGGAGGATGAAAGAAAGGAGAAGAAGAAGACTGCCGGAAGAGGTAATGAGCAAGGAGGAGAGCGAGAACAATCCGAGACTGGGGCGGTTGTTTCTAGTGATGATGTGGAGGAGGAGGCTGTGCAGGAAACTGCAAGAGGGTGCAACTATGGGGTATTCCAGAGATCCAAGCCCCCGACTTTTGATGGGAATGGGGATGTTGTGGCCGATCACCGCTAGGTGAGGGAAATGGAGGCTGTGTTGGATATCAGCGAGTGCAGAGAGGCCCGGAAGGTGAAGTTTGTTGCCCACTCACTTGTGGATTCAGTGCTGGTGGGATTACATTGTCCAGGCCGAGGGTAGCAGGGCGATTGGAAAGATGAGGTGGAGTGAACTGAAAAAGTTATTGATTGAGGATTTTTGTCCTCACACGGAGTTGGATAAGATTGAGAGAGAGTTTCTATAATTGGAGGCGGGAATCATGAAACATCAGCAGTATACGACCAAGTTCAATGAGATGGCGAGGCTGGTGCCAGACCAAGTGACACCCACGTCACGAAAGATAAAGAGGTACATCCAAGGTCTGTCGGCGGATATCCGCTAACACTTGATCGCCGCTCGACCTGCTACGTTTAAGTCAGTGGTCGATCTGGCAGGAAGGCTGTATGATCAGAGAGAGGAGCTAACTGTGGTGGAAGCGAGTAAGAAGGACGGTGGTGACAGGAGTTGGAACGGGAAATGCTTCATCTATGTGTGTGTGTATATATATATATATATATATATATATATATATATATATATATATATATGTGTGTGTGTGTGTGTGTGTGTGTGTGTATTCATGTGTATATATATATATATATATATACATATATTAATCTATGTAAATATATGAGTACGTATTTATCTTATGCTCATAAATAACTTTATCATTGAAATAACTTGTCAATGTTGAGTTTCACACTGTGTCGTGATTTGTAGTAGACGTTTGACAATTTTATTTTATTATTATTAAATTTTTTTGACGAATCGAGTCGGTTAAAGCATCTAGGTTTAGAAGTTCGACGGAACGTCATAAATTAGTAATTTGTAACGTATAATAAAGTCATAAAATCATTTACGTTCACATAAAATATCATAAAGTGATTCACTTGTGATGATCCTAAATTTAATTATCTTAATAACAAAGGATCATTTCTTAGTATTATGTTCTAAACTAAATAATTTATGTAGTCAAATAAGTAATAGAATATATGAATTACCTTGAATTTTCATAAGTGTCACATATGGCTCTTATCCCTTGGCTTTCTGTTCGAACTATTGTTCTCCTCGTGTGACCCGCTACCCCAGCGGCCACCTCTGCCTCGGCTTGAGCTTCTTCCCCTTTTTCCAAAGCTGCCGCCTTTTTCATGATGACCACCCCCGCTAGGACCACCATCTGAATTGGACTTGCTTGATCCTCGTTAGGATGTGACGTTGTTTGATTTTGAGAACAACAAAGTGCTCTCATTTGCAGAACTTCCCTTTCGTAACTTTACCTTGTCTTCATATTCTTTTAGGTGGCCAATTGCTTTCTCGAATGGCATGGATTCTACATCTGAACTCTGCTCCATGGATGCGCAACTAGGCCTTTTGTACTCTTTCAGCACCTACATATCGAGAATTCAATGAGTCCCAAACTTCCTTTGCTATTTTCTTCTTGGTTGCTTGTGACAGTTTATTCCTGAATGGAACGAAACTGGCAGCTTATGATTGAGATTGGGACAACCACTCCGGTTTATGGTTCAATGGCATCCCACAGCCAGTGGACATCCATTATTGCTTCCATCTTAATCGCCCAAGTGTCGCAGTTTGTTGATGTGAGGATCGGGCACTGAAAGGTAATCGGATTATCTTTGGCGGGATTAGAAGTTGAAGTACTGTAGCCATGGTTTCGAATCGTAGGATCTTTGGCATACGAATTGGACCCGAACACTCTACTCAGATACCAAATGTTGGGTATCAAAACAAGATCAAGCAATTATGGAACAAGAAAATGCAGTCGAATGTATGAACTTTATTACTTGTAATCAGATGATCACAATCACTGCTTACAAATGGTGAAAGGAAATTTCGACCAATGAATTACAAAACAGAGCTTTTTTAGCTAGAAAACAAAACAATTTTATTCTAAAAACTTGGTCATACTCCCTGACTTTTCTGAACAGAAACAACGTCTCATTATTCAAACCTGTTGCATATGTTCTCCTTTAATCCCGGTCAACTCTTCCAGCTTGTGATATGCCAAGTCAACACTAACTAACATGACATATGTTAATTTTAAGAACTTGAGTGTGTGATAATTTACTTACATTATGATACTAATGTAAGACCCCGTTCCTGGGAAGCCTCACAGTTGGTTAATCATAGCATAAAATCAGTTTAATAATAAAACATTGCAGCGGAAATGATTAGACATTCATTTAAACATTTGAAAACACATCGTACTCATACATTTGTCATTTAATTATAAACAAAACATATTACTTGTCCTTAAATTACAATAAAGATTTTCATAAACTTGAATGCCATCCATAGCTCCCCAAGTAGCTCCGTGTGCCATCCTCAGCATCAGCACTTACCTGCCAACTATTATGCATAAAAGTTAGCTTCGCTGAGCGAGTTCTAGTTTTAAATAATATAAGAAAATATAAACTTTATCCTTCATATAATGACCATGCATACATCATAGCACATAACATTACTTGCATCATAATAAGCATGTTCATTATCTTTCATTCTTTCATTATCTTTCACTTTCATCATAAATGAGATTGCACAAAGCAAGAGCTCCATGTTGATTGACAACAAATGCCAATCCCTGTCGGTACACATGAAACGGTAGCTAACCCCCGACAGTTGATCCACACTGCAAGGCACATAGCCCGCTCATGAATACAAATCCATCATCATACATTAGACTCACATAAGTGAAGTCTATCATAGTGCTTGCAAGACTTTCCATCATCAAACGGGCCCGGGGGTAACATTCATTAAGTTTCGCTTTTCATTAATATCATCTTCCACTTTAGTATATAATACTTAATTTATCAAGTACACAACATACCAAGTACAAATCATCATAAAACATAACCGACCCGCCGCGGGACAGCGGGGGTTCGGGGGCGGCAGCCCCTGACAGCGGGGTCCTAGGGGCAGCAGCCCCTAGTGGGGTCCAAGGGGCAACGCCCCTGGCTGGTCATTTATATAGCACATTTACTTATAGAAAAATCGTTCTTCCTGTTAAAACCCCTTAAAATCTTGGTCATTTAAAAACGTAAATTTAGTATGCATAATAGCCCCAAAACATGAAAAACTTATAAATAGGAGATCTAGAACTCACCTGGATACCACGAATAACTTCTAGGCTAAGCTTACAAGGCTAGGATCACTCTACACAGCCTGCAGAATAGCTAACACTTAAAGGGGTTAATTTCTGCCTAAATTCGCTGCTAATTTCGCTGCAAGATCAGCAATTTCGCAGCTAGGTTCGCCAACAGTTTCGCTGCTAGTTTCACCAGCAGTTTCGCTGCTAGTTTCGCTAGCACCTTCGCTGACAGTTTCGCTGGCATCTTCGCTGCCAGTTTTGCTGCCAGTTTCGCCCAACTTTCGTTGGAAAAACATGTCTGCGAAACTACCTGCGAAACAATAATTTCGCAGGAAGATCCACAGTTTCGCTGGTTGAATATGCAAATTCGCTGGATGAACACACAGTTTCGCAGATCGCATAAAAATCACGAACCAGTCCGTTTTTAACCCAAAATCATAACTTTTTACGTCCAATCTCTTAGTTTATCATTCATGAGGCTAAATCTAAGCTTTATACATGTTTTCATACGTAAAAATGTGACCTTTATGCGATTCTTTGCAACTTTTCAAAACCCAAAACCCTAGAATCCGGGTTTGATCTACAGAAGGGTTTAGAGGTCGATTCTTACCTGGATTTCTTGCTTCTTTCTTAGATCTTGATGCTCCAACACCCAGATCTTCAATCTCTTCACCTTAGAATCTTCAAATCTTGAGTTTTCTCCACTTTCTCTCTCTACTTTCTCTCTCTACGAATTTTGGTGGCTAGGGTTGTAATGATGGAGATGGAGGCTGATTTGGGTAGGTTAAGGGCTGATTATGGGCCTTAATCACTTAGGCTCTTGTCCATAAACCCAATTTGGCCCATAACCCATTTCCTTCTTTTATTAAATACCCATTATTTAAGCCCATTATCCTTAATGACTCGTTTCGACTTTTCGGGGTGTTACAACTAACTTATTAATTCCAGATTTAGATCACATATGATTCAAGATAGATCAGTTTTAATACAACTCATTGTTAAATTAGATGTGATTCTATTTTTAGAACATATGAGATTTCAGTTTTTAATTGCCTAGTAAAAAAACATGTGAGGTATAGAGTTTGAGGAACACATAAGGTGTACAATAAGATTAAATGATAGTCAATATTTATTTTCTTGTTCCTTAAGAAAATAGGTTTTTCATTGAACCTGCCCTTAATATATATATAAAAATAGGTTCAAATAAAAATGAAGTTTTGCCTTAGCATCCTAAGAGGGATTTTAGCCACCTCAAAACTGGCTTAAACAAATACTAATTGAACTCATTCCAGCGATTTGGAATCGTCATGTTTCGATCAATGGATCTAGAATCGATGATAAACCATCCTCTCTAACTAGAAAATCGAATTTCACTAGTACAAAACATACAATACAAATTCTAAAAGACACTATAAATTCAATTAGACAACACAAATTTTAAAACAAAACAAAAATATCAATCACATAGTATAAATTAAAAAATTGACATTATAAAATCCAATCATACAACGCAAATATTAAAACTCACAATATAGTTTTAAAAAAGTTAGTACGTTCTTAACCTTGTTGGACCTAAAATAGTTTTTATTGTAATCTTCCTCTCTCCACACACATTATGGCTTTGTTGATAAAACGGAAACTAAAAGGACAAATACAAACTATAAACATTGTTTTTTTATTTTGGTAACAGGACACGGAACTAGTTACAAAACTGAACTACAATTACAACCGAAGCATTTGTAAAAATTTACATCTTTAATGTAGATCTTAAAGCATATTGCTGCCGTGGCTCAATACAACAATTGCTATAAAGCTTTCAGGGATCAAACGTTGGAACTTTGTCCCATGGAGTACTGGTTTTTGCCTGAAACACAACCCTTTTTACAAGGCTGCGATAAGGATCCTCGTCTCGCTTCTTAATGAGATACGCTATATTTTTTTCAACCACGCACTTTACCTGCGCGTACAATGCTTGCGAAATTTCTTTGTCGTTTAAAATGTTCTCCATCCCCTTTGTTTTTATAGGCTTCCCGAATAAATAGTAAAACCGACCAGGTATTTTGGGAATAACCAAAGGCAAATGAAGTTGTTGCTTAGAAACCTCCCCTTCCTCATCTTGCCTGTTGTTATCAAACACAACCGATAAATGCCATTTATTAGCAGATTATATGTGTCAAATCCTTTACTTTTGCTTTTAACAAAGGGTGTTTTGAAAATATATGACAAATAGTAAAACATTTCACTTAAACCACCTAACAAATTAAATGACACAGTTCCATAAAATAAACAAAGAATTGATTAAAATTTGAGAAGACCAGATTACCTCAAAAGAATTGATTTTTCATTAAGATCTTGCAGATGGTTGTTGAGTGCAGGAATATTCATCTGATCGTTAAAATCCATGATCATCTGCAAATATTTCTGGATATTAGCATAGAAACATGAATTTGAAATAGAGACCCCTTGAACACTGCAACTAAGACTAAAAACTTGTGACAACACAGCTAATGAAACAGCCAACTTTAATTTAAATTGTGAATTTTGAATGCGGAGCAGGAAATTAACGCTTAAGCTTGAACTAGCCTATTCAATGAAGTGGACCAGCCAAAAGATTCAATAAATTACCAAAAAGAATTGTCTGATTTGCAGAAAAATTGAAGCATACAATTTCATGGGCCTGAGAATGAGTAAGATAGTAGATTGTCATGCAGAGAAGATGTTGGTGCTGGTGCATACTAGGATTTGGAGAGGATGGCATACAAACCATGGGATGATTGTTGCAAATAACAAGAAGGGGATAAAAAAGTGTTCTTGACATATGATCAGTAGTCAAAACACCATGTTACGTCGGACATAAAAAAAAAAAGATAGAGTGGCTGGTTGTAGCACATATGATAAAAGGCCAACTCTTTTAACCCACACCATCTATCGTATAAACAACTAGACACGGTACGTTTGAAAGTGAACAAAGATGAAGTAAAACCTTACTTCTGATACGTCATCTTCCCCAACGGATCCGAATGGTACAATGGTAGCCCCAAATTTTGCTGCCATTCTTATAAATTCTTGTTGTTCAGGCCAAAACAACTTGTGAACTTCACCCTGAGAACACAAAAAGATACACAGTTTCGAAGATGCAAATATAGGAGAGGGGTCGGGTGCATAATAGTAAGAGAAATGAAAGCATAAGATAATGAGGTGGGAGACCTTACGGTGGAGGGCCTCTCGTGCGCCACCAGGGTAAAGCAACACGTATGATTTAGCTGATAACAATTTGAAAAGATTGATTGCAGAGACAGGCAACATACCAAATACTCTCAACATAATAGAAAGATGAGGTATCCCAGACTCAATATCAAGTTGAAGATTTTGTGGGTGGCCTAACCCACGAAGCATTATGCGTTTTTCTTTCAAAAATCCTAGAAAGAGTATAAAAAGATCAAGCCCCAAGAGCATGTGATTGCCAACAAACACTACAGGGCCATCACCTGGAATTCCCCCCAAACCCCTCACTACCTTTCCATCCTCTAAAGTAGAAAGCATTACTGGACTGGTAGCAACATGCAACAACCTGCATTCAATGTTTCAAGGCATCAGCAATAACACTACCACCAGTTGGGTACATGTGTCATTGGCCTCAAGCCATAATCATTATCAACTAGAGTAACCTTACCAATGTCCTTCGGATTCCATTCTATACTCTGACATACTGGGAGGGATATAATCCTTGATATTGTCATGATACGAGCTCCGACGGTACATTGCAGAACCTTTAATAATCGTCAACAAGTTATTATCACTTTCCTGCACAAACAATACACATAAGTGATGGATCAAAACTAAAGATGGAACGGACATTAGGATTGGCATACCAACAGTAGGTTGTGATTGTTGCCTTTTAAGATGCATATTCTGCAGTTCTGCAAGGACGTTTTTAGCCTTTGTGCCTCATCTTTACTAGGGAGGAGCTGATCCTTTAAACTGAAATGATTTTACAACTTCCTCAAGGTTCCAGTTACAAGTAATTTATTTTTGTTTCTTATGGACCGTAAATGTGCAGATACGTTTTTAGCAAAGGTCTCTTGACATGTGGTTAACAGTAAACACTAACTATAATTTAAAGAAACGAACCGGACTAACACCAAAATGAATGACCAAATAGAATATGAGAACTAGCGTAAACAACACCAGATTCAAGTAGTCATATCATATTTAAGCTCATCAAAATGAAGGACCGAATAAAATAATGGTTGACTGGTTGTGCATGATTAATTTAAGAAAGGAACCTGGCCAACACTAATGCTTCAGCTGTAACGCCCTCAAGATGAGAATTAGCATAAGCAGCAGCTGATTTAAGTAGTTTCAATCTCCAAATAAGAGTGCCTTTTGGTAACAAATCAACTAAACCCTGGCAAGAAATAAAAAATGTAAAAGATGAGAAAATTAGACTTCAAGTATATGTTTTATAAAAGATTATAGGAAAAGGACACACACCCGTATTGCAGGTAGAAAAACTAAGCTCAAGGCACCATGGAGTACATTAGGCAGAGCCTCAAGAAGAAAAAGATAAGTTGGCAGTCGTGACCTCTCGAAACAACTTGCTGACAGACATGCACCCAATGATTAAGAAAACGGTAATTATATGAATTTAAAGGTGGCCATTTCAACCCATTTGCTTATAATTAGCTATAATCATGTAATTTTATTCTTAATGGGCCGAATGGATACTACATGTTAAAAGGAAACAGCTTAAATTAGCTAAAGGAGACAAAAGTCGGCCAAAGCATATTTCAATGCATCAAATCTCCAAGATTTCTTAGTTAAAAAGCTGGATTACAACATAAATAATAAAGTTTTTTAAACCATATGTGAGTATCTCACACACTAATTATTATAAACATGTATAGGACACAGTTCAATCCGACCCAGGCTAGCTGTTTCAAACTGTATTGACGTATTACTCATTTTGCCCTGTTACCCAACCCACTCTATCCGAAAAAAGTTTCCACCAATAGATGAACATTAGGCAGACTTGTGATTCAAAAAGTAACCTGGATTTACTAGAATAAGTACCAAGTCGACTGTAGGATTACGAGCAGCCACTGAAATAGCTAAACACCCACCAAAGGATTCTCCAACCAGATAAATTGGCTTCATCGGAGATGAAGCATGCTCAAGCCTCACAGTTTCTTCAACTAACTGAACCAAATCTTCATACAACAAAGATCATGATGTAAAGCAGCATACTAAAATTAGTATTATTAGAAACTATACATGCATGCAAGACACATTTCACTTTGGTTGGGTATAGGATTTATCTATAGCTTTTCAGTATATACACTCCTATACACTCCTGCCCCACAGGAATTTAACATTTAAAGCTACAAAATTGAGAAGCAGTTATCATGGCTAAATGCTCCAAATGCTGGAAAAACATGTTTCCTACATTCATAAATGGAGTAATTTGTGAACTAAATTAAATTGCTATTCTCCTGATGACAACACATTTTTGTATGGCTACAACATGATATTGCTCATAGAAACACCATGTTAGAAGATCATAATCAAGACAATCCTAAATCAAATGAATTAATGTTAATTACGATTAAGAATAAAAAAGTCAAACTGAAATGTCAAACTGATGTAAATTAAGAGGATTCAAGGGGTTAGTTATGTTAGTTTTATTAGTTGTTAACCACCATTGTATGGGTATAAATACCCAAGTCCTAACAGATTGTCAATATTATGTGTGGAATTACAATTTTTTGTGTGTGAATTGTTTTGTTGTGTTTGACCCTATTCTTCCACCGAGTCACAATACAATGTGTGCATACTCACATCGATTATTCATCCACATAACTGATCCTATTCTACAATCGATCAAGGGGCCTCAACACTCCATTGTTTATATATATATAAAAGAAATGATCCCCATTAGAAATGTATAGTGCAATAAAGATGTAATAGAATTTATTGAAATTGTTATAATTAACATAAAACGAAATATAGTTATTGTTGTATGTAAATTATTTATCTTTGTTATATTTTAGTGGGGATTGCATCCATAAAATACGTAAAAGATGTATTTAAACATCAGTTAATGAAATTTAGATACCACAATATGTGGCCTTGTGAATAGGCACCCATTTGCTATGATAGTTCACTATAAAAACATAACCAAATTGTGTAATTGGACAATTTGGAGTCGACCGAGTAATTTGTATTTTTGGGATGAAAAACTGAAGTATAATTTGCTTGTCTGATTGATTTCGGTTATGAGTGACACAAGGACCCATGCAAATAGGCAAGCATAATCCTCTAAACTTTTTTATTTAAATAAACAACTAATGATCATTTTAATAACAGTTATTTTATTATATGTAAGATAAATACCTTAGAAATTCAACTATCGTAAAAAATGGCGTTAGCAAGTCAACATGAATTGACCCAGACTATTTCGTTCACTCTACCATAAATAAGTAAGTAAATAACTAAAGATATAAATAAGTAACTAGAAAGCTAAGTATAGATAAATACCTTCAAATGATGTTCTATCTTGGATAGGGATATGCAAGCATCGAACCTCATAAACTCTACAATCAAGCAAACGTATGTGATCATAGATAAAGAAAGCAAGAAATCACTTTTTAGGAAAGAATATGCACCGGTTACACAATTTCAAAATCATAATTTATACGTATGAGCGGAGGTTTAACAAATATAAGCATTATGATTAAATGTGACTCACTTTCCAAGAGCTTTCTCGTGCAAGAGGAGTCCCGATCCAAGACCATCCAATCCTGAATACATAAGCACGCCCAAACTTGTAAACAGTCAACAAACCAAACATAATAATCCTTATGGAATCATTAAAATAACATAATTATATTAACCTGGCAAATACAAAAGAAGAGGGGAATCCTTTAAGGGTCTACCACATGAAACGGGGCAGAACCATCGTGGTGGTCCTCCATCTGGTTTACCAAAATCTTTGGCCAATTTAGAGAAATCTTGAGCACTTCGAGTCCCATATCCATCATCCCACAAAGCCTCCAGGTTTTCCTCCTTCCTCTTCTCTCTTAGATTTTCATATCTAAATGGTTCTGACAATAATAATGCTTCAGAAATAGGATTCCCACCAGATAAACTGCTAACGGCAACTTGTGATCTAGATTTAAATCTTGCATTTAGAGATAAATATGGTGGAACACAAAAACTGTTTGTAGTCAATATCATTGCTTAATGTCTCAAACCCTCTTGAATTAAGGTCATATGAACTGAAGATATACAAACATGAATAATGTATTATTTATTTATGTTATATCAAAACTATAAAACAGAAGACTAAAATATATATTGTCAATACGATAAGTTCTATGATGTAATTTTAATGTTTCAAATGAATCAATGGACGGCATGAGTATACATATTATTAATAATATTATTATAAGACAAGATGAAAGGTACCTAACAATATGCTTGATCAACCTGAATGGGCAACTCCTTAACTAAGGATGTGTAAGGTAAACGTAGTTTCATCTTGAAAACTAGAGTGCTAATCGAACACCCTCCGGCCACCTAAGGGGGCGTTTGGTTCACGAAACTTGTTGGAATTGGAATGGGAATTGAAATTGGAATTGGAAGGAATTGTATTTGAAATTTAATATTTTCCAAAGGATTTACAATTCAAAGGAATTGGAATCTATAAAACGAATTTAAATTCCAAATGCATTTGTAGTGACAAAAAACTTATAAAGGAATTGGAATTTGTCATCAGTTGCAAACCGCCACCACCTCAATTACCACCGATCGTCACCATACATACCACGGACCGCCGCCGCTACCACCGCCGACAATCGAGTGCGACCACCAACCGCGCCCGTTGCCGAAAACCGACCGTACCACACTGCCGCCACCAACCAATAATGTCCGTCGTCGAGACACGGTTTGGCAACGGCAGTCGGCGTTCGGGGCAAACAGTGTGCGGTAGTGGTCGGCGTCGGGGTTGTGCGGCGTCGATGGCCGGGGGAGACGGACGCCGGGGGTGTGGTATGTCTGCGACGGACGACAGTCGGCGATCGGGGGCGGCGATGGTCGGGGTCGGCGGCGGTCGAGGTCGGCGGCGGTCAGCGATCGGGAGCGGGGGCGGCGAACGACCACGACGGTCAGGGGTGGGGGCGGGCGACGGCAGCGGCGGTCGGGGCGTCGGTGGTCGGTTGCAGGTGGTAGGGTGGCAGGCGGCGATTGGGGGCGGCGGTCGGCCGTCGGGGTCGTCAGTAGTGTCGGTTGACGGTGGGCGGGGTGGTAGGTGGTGGAGGCGGGGTTGGTGGAATTTGATATCATTCAATATTTGGAAGGATTTTGAAATCATTCATTTGAAGGAATTTAATGTAATTAATTTCAATTTCTTTCTTAACCAAACACGTTAAGACTGAAATTCAAATTCCAATTACAGCAAATTCCTACCAACCAAACACAATGACCAATGAAATTCAGATTCCAATTTCATTGAATTCCATTAAAATCCTACATACCAAACGACCCTTAAGTTTTCTTATCATCCAATGGATTTATACTTTCACTTCTAAAATTATTAACTGAAGAGCTATTAAAAGCAAAAGTGTTCGTTATTTGATTTAAAAACATGAAACCATTAAAATTGGTTATCGATTTGCTATTACAGGTGTTTTTTTTCACATTTTTGGTTGTTCAATTTCTATAAATTTAGACCATAGTGAATGGTCTGATTTGCGATTTTTAGTAAAACCCAATTGTATGAACCCAAACTTGACGAGATTTGTTTTGTGTTTTTTTAATTTCTTGAAATTTCATATAAGATATGATAAGTACATTAGATGGTTGTGTTGTTTAAACATTGGTTGTGTTCATCAAACCTATAAAATTAAAGTTTAAAAATATATTATCAATACGATAAGTTCTATGATGTAATATCGATGCTTCAAATGAATCAATGGACGGCATGAGTATGCATATTAATATTATCATTATTATAAGGAAAATGAAAGGTATCTAACAATATTTTTTTATTGACCTGAATGGGCAACCCCTTAACTAGGGTTGTTCACGAACCGAACCGAACCGAACGCAGCTCCGCTCGAACTTGGTTCGGTTTCAAACCGAGCGGCTCGGTTCTGTTCGAATTTACAAATTCGAGCGCAAACTTCATGCTCGAACTCGGTTCGGTTTTAAACCGAGCGCTCGGTTTCGCTCGGTTTTGTTTGGTTTCGTGTTATAATTTAAAGCAAAACTAATAATTTATTCAAAAGTTTCAACTTTCAAGTTTCAACCATAGTATCTTCACCAATGCTTGTGCAAATATTCTTTAAGAACCAAATTATAAAAAAAATCTAACCTCAAGATATCGCGATTAGGAACAACTGAACAAAGTCGGGCTTCAAACAAGGTTGGACTTTGGACTTCGGAGGTGGATTGTCGAAGGTGGGATACGCGATCAGACTATTGCAGGTCGGATTGCCAAAAGTCGGGGTCGCATGTCAGAGTGCTGGAAGTCGGGGGTTACATGTATGAGTGCTAGAGGTCAGCGCCTTGGCAGTCATTAGGGAGGTGGGGGATACGGGGGACGACTGGAAAGTGGTGATGGGTGGAATGGTGAAAGAATTTTGAAATGTGAAGTGATGATTTGATTAAAGAATTAAAGTTTTACATTTAGGGTAGTTGATTTTTTGACTAAATAATTAAAATAGTGGTAAGTGGTAAATAACTAAATAGATTAACAAATATATACTATATAATATATAAAAACTAAATTAAAAAATAAATCGAGTGAAACCGAGCGAGCGACGAGCGAGCGTACCTTTGCTCGCCGCTCGGTTCGTTTTCAAAGCGAACCGAGCCGCTCGGTTCGTTTACAATCAAGCCAAAATTCGAACGAACAAAAATCTGAGCTTTTTCCGAACGAGTTCGAGCGAGTTTCGAACGCCGAGCTATTTAAACAGCCCTACCCTTAACTGAGGATGTATAGGGTACACGTAGTTTCATCTAAAATATTGGAGTGTTGATAGAACACCCTCAGGCCACCCAAGTTTTCTTATCATATAGTGGAATTGTATACTGTTAAAAACAAAGGGATTCGTAAGTCGATTTAAAACCATAAAATCGTAAAACCCTTCAAACCAATTATCAGTTTTCTTTTACGAATATTTTTTCCACGCTTTCGATTGGTTCATTTCAAAAGATTTAGAGCATAGCGAAAGGTTTGGTTTGCGATTTTAAGTAAAACCCAATTGTATGAAACCAGACTTGGTGAAATTTGTCTTTGCTTTTTTTATTTTATTAAAGTTTCATATAATACATAAATACACATTAGATGGTTGTGTTATTCAAACATTGGTTGTACAAAAAATGATTATTTGATGAATTATCAATTATCTGTGGGTTGTATATTGGGAACTCTCAAGTTAATAACGTATTAAAATTGATGCATTTATTATTTCTCTAAAGTTAAATCTATCATACTTTTAGTCATAAATGATTTAAACTAATTTATATCATGTCTGAGTTTAAATTAAATGCCTCAACTTTAGAAAAAAAAACTCTACAAAGTGTGCTTTATAACATAAAAAAAGAGATAAAACAAGAGAATTATAGAGGAAAATAATTTGTTTCCTATATTTCTTAACCAACATATACATCATATATATACTCATAAGACTTTGAAACTGACACCATAAAAAATAGAATGAATGATGGTATATAATATCTGTAATAATGAGTATTTATAACCCTCCCCCTCAAATATTAACAACATACTACGGGATGGTGTTAAATCGGTACTTCTGGACCTAGAAAACAAAATTGATTCTACTAGATCAGTTATGGTGCCTCATTAAAAACCTAATTATGGTGCCTTATTAAAAACCTTACTAAGATAACCCAGTAGGAAAAGAACTTAGTTAAGGGAAATAGAGTGTAGCGTATATAATGTTCTTTCTCAATTTAACATATATATTATTTACTCTACAATATACAAACTTTGATATAACTACTTGATTTGATTTTTACTGTAACTTCCTTAATTTGAATGATCCATGCAACATTGCCTTTGTAACTTTCGTTAGACTTATATTGATTGACTTAGTCCGACTCTCATTGAACATGTTGAAGCTTCGACCTTCATAAATAAAAGGCCTATTAATTTAGATCATGATAAGTATTTATCATAACCTTATTTTTTGAGTTCCTCAAGGATATCAACATATCATTTAATATACTTGGTGATGCTTTCTTGTTAAAACCTTGAGATATATTACTGGCTATTTTATATTTTTTTATAATACACTTCGGGTGATTTTAAATTGATACTCAGGGGGTTCTTAATATAAGTTGATGCTCAGTTATGTTAAGTCATTATAAACTTTACTAAGGAAACCCAAAGGGGAAAACCTAGTGAAGGAGGAAGAGCACAATGTGTTGGATTTGATTTATATTTCGCTAGCAGATGTAGTAAGAATGCAATACCTATGTCTCGTGATATTTACAAGATTCACAAATGCATTGATTAGGCTTAAGTATACCACTTCTGGTTAAAGTACGTTTTCATCCTCTACCTAGGGGCGGTAAGGATCCGTGAGTATGTATAGCAATAAGACAACCAAAGGTGTGCTTAGCAGATAAAATGCGTTGACATGCAGATTAAGACAAATCCATAAAACGTATAGTCGAATTAAAGGTAGAGAGATAACTAAGTTGTGTTATAATCCTTCAAGTGTTCTTTCTCTAGGAATTCTAGAGTATCTCTCGATGATGTTCAAATCATCACTGTAAATTACGATTATATGAACTCTAAATAGACAATTTGTGATAGACACATGATTGATTTTTTTCAACTTATACCTATTTACTAGAATGGATTGTAACATATTCAACTAGATTTTTGAGACCATATAAAGATCTAGCATCCATATCTCAATGTACTAATTTTAATGTTTCATACATTTTTAACCCTTTAGGTATTTTTATGTAGATTTCACTTTCAAGTATATAACCAAGTAGTGTTGACATCTATAAATTTTATCTGAAATCTTTCTAACATTGGGAGAAAACTTAACATCTAAGGGTTATCGCATCTAATACAGGGGAACATGTTTTCTCATAATCAATTGAGATTTGGGAAATAAACCCATGTGTTATAAGTTGTGTCTTACATCACCTATTATAATTTTTCTTTTTTTTATTGTAAAGACACCCATTTATAACATTCTGGTTTGACGTTTATGGGTTTTTGAACTACAGGTCCCAAATGGAAGTGCTTATTTTTCCTTTAAGGCATCATGGAAAATCTTGTAAAGTCATCTTGAGTATGTATTCTTCCAAAGTTTTATATACCTAATCTTTTCCTTGATCATAGATGTTGTTATAGCATATGTAAATATTATATTAACAAGTGTTTTATTACGGTTTCATGATTTATCAAGATCTCATTATTTATGAAATACCAGTGTTTTTTCTAGAAATTTGTCGTCCTCCTTTGAGGCATATCATATTTGTCTACTCTAGGACATTTACACCTTTTTGGGTTTTCTATATAACCTCTTATGAAATACCAGTGTTTTCTTTGTTTGATTATTTCAATTCGAGCATGTGAACTCAGTGTTGGTATATGTGAATTGTCACTCTATTTGTTTATAAATGCATCTACGAACTTATTTGTTACTTTTGTAGCTTGTATGACATATAAGACATCACATTCATATTGACCTCTTCCAGGATCTAATTTGATATTTGTAATGCATAGTTATTTCTTGCATTACAAGATTTACTTATTATTATCTCCTTCTAAGACTGAAATTACTATCACATAACTTACACTTAGCATACGTAGGTGTTATAAATATTTCTCTAGTCGATCTTCGCTGGAAGTTAAAACAAGATAAATATCCAGATCTATTTCTGATACCCTTTTGTAACATTGTGGTGGCGGTATATACAGATTGCACGATCAAAAATTTTTATGTGGGACATATTTGATTATTTTCTGGAGATTAGTTATGATGGGAAGCTTTTTTTATTTTTATTAGTAGTTAGATTTTATTTGATTAGTACAGTGGCATATACATTGTTTGCCCACATGTAAGAGATGGTGATTCACATCTTATCAAGAGTGATTTTTAACATTCATCTAGAGAAACATTTCTCATCTTGACTACATATGTCTCTCATTATACTTCTTATTTTGACAACAATGATCTTTATAACTAATTGATTAAACATTAATACTAAAGCATATTAAAGAATAACATTTCATATTGTCAGGCAAATGTTATGCTCTAGTACTTTAAATAACTCATACGTGAGTATTTAGAGATGTATCTCTTAAGACCATAAATATTAAAATTGATTCTTATGGAGATTAATATGTGAGCATATGTCCTCTGGATTTTCTTTTTTGCAAAAGTAAAACATAATTCATTGTATAAATTTTATAAAGGACCTAAGGATTAATTAGTTTTTCTTAAGAACATAATACACATGATAAGTCTTATAGTTGCAAATCTTTTAGATTCTATTAGGGGGTCTACAGATACTTTTAAGTATATAGCTTATCCTAATGCTACTTGGGTGATCTATTTAATTATTTCATATGATAAAATTATATTTGTCAAGTTATTTTGATTACTCTTTATGTTTTCTTCTACTTGATAAATCTTTTAATTTCTTATATTCATGATAGCTTTGCTATATATTATTGTTTTGGTAATCTTGTATTTTTGGTATCCTTTAAGGGTTATAATAGAATCTCTTATAACCTATGACACATTGGTTGTCCTTCCAATTGTAGTTTCTATCTCGAAAGGTTGTTTCAACCTTTTAGAGGGTTTGTTAAAAAGGAAACAAAAAGTACTAGCCATAAAGCTTTTACAGGCTCCAGAGTCAAAAAATAAAGTAGCAGGTACGTCATTAAACAAAACGTACATGTCACTACATCTAGCATAGTGTAAGCTTCATAAACTATAATTGCAAAAGCCCTTCTTTTAGTATTGGAGGTTTCTTCAACATTCGATCTACCAGATATGGAACCCCCGACATTTAATTTCTTTAGTTTAGGGCACTCAAACTTCTAATGCCTTATTTCCCTATAATTAAAACATTTATGACCCTCTAGGCAATTTGGGTAATATGCCCTATATTTTCGTATCAGTAACAAATATTTAGTCTGTATCAACACTCGCCTAGGTGTGGTTTATTTCATTATTACAAAAATAGGAATTGGCTCTAGTATTCTTTTTTCTAGGCCCAATATTATTTTTCTTAGAGTTTCTTAAGAACTTTGTCTATTTCCTCTTTGGTTCTTCAGTTTGAGAACCATGATCATAAACTTTATCATACATGATGCCACTAAGATTAACAATAGACTCAAATATGGTGCCAATGATTTCACCTATCTCCTAACTTTTGAGGGTAATCCTTGTACATATCTCTTGATCCTCTTTTCTTTAGGAGTAACGAGATGTGAAACTTGACAAGTAATCTCGCTAAATCTAGTAGCATACTGTGAGTCATCTTCCCAACACTTAGGTTCATAAACTCCATCTAGTTTATCTAATTCGTGGTAAGGATAAATGTAAGGCACTGTTCCCGGGACACTCACAGCTGGTCAATTATCGCACATAAAACATACGATTTACATTAACTTTACTAAAACATTACAGCGGAATCATTTTAAACAACCATTTCATTTCATAAAAATAATTGCTTTTGCAAAATAATACAACATTCATTACAAAATATCGTTTGTTCGCATTACAATGCAAAAACATTATCGCAACATAAAATGGATGTCATCCAAAACAAGCCAAGTAGCCACCCCGTGCCATCCTCAGCAACATCTACCTGCCAACTGGAAACACATAAAAGTCAGCATTGCTGAGTGAGTTCTAGTTTTATGAAAACATATTATATTACCTTTCATTCGTTAAAACATTCTCTTTACTATCTCACGTGATCACACATCATACGTACATCAAGTTAATAATTATTGTCTTCATCATCGTTCGTTTCGTACATTTCGCATGTTTCGCACATTTCGTACTTATCGCACTTTTCATACATTTATTATCTTTTTACTTCTATCTAGGTCCTGTACATAACCCCCCTCTTGAGCACAAAGCTATATCATCTAGAGTTAAGCGACAAGGACCCCATATCGCAAATATCGCACGTATCGCACGTATGGAGTAGTCACATAGACTAACTCCCCCTATCTGTGAACCATTAAGGGTTAGCCAAGATCGCACGCTGTAGACACACGGTTGAGCTAACAACTCTCAATGAGTTGTGAACCTCCTTTCATTTGCTTGCAAGACTTTTTCATTCATTCATTATGTTCCACTTTCATTATCTTAAATCTTTCACTTCGTTAAGATAATACTTTACATTTGTTAACATAATCACACCACGTAAAGTCACGTCATTATACGTAATAAGGAACATAAAGAAACACATCATACATAACATCCATAATCATCATACATCATCATCATGCATAAGGATAACATCAATCACACATCATCATCCATCACATCATCTATGACCTCAAAAGTCAACTTATATTACCCCCGGAAACCTCCCAAGTCAAAGCCTACATTTTACATTTTTCCCAAAATCTCAGAAAATTTTTTAAGTCTTAGGCGCATGGGCATTATGCAGGCACATGGCCTTCTGAGCGCATGGGAACACTAAGGCGCATGGGAAAGTTCTAGGCGCATGGCCAACACTTAGTCATTTTGAGCACATTTCTAGGCGCATGGCACTATGCAGGCGCATGAGTGCCTGGGCGCATGGGCTTCCTGGGCGTCTGGACACTTAGTCAAATTCAGCCTATTTCTAGGCGCATGGACACTATTAGGGAGCATGGGGTACACTTAGGCAGTTTTAGACAGTTTAGGCGTTTGGGCCACTAACTCATACTGTAATCAACCTAATCCAGTCCCAATCATCAAACGAACCTGTTCTAAGCTTATATCTTACATTCTAAGCATCAAAACAAGAACATAGCATCATCATAACATAATAAATACCCAAAATCACACCCTACCCGCAAACATACATACATAACATACAGGTGAAATACCCATTTTTATAAAAAGTTTCATACGTGCATTTCCAGCCCCAAATCAGTTTAAAACAAGTAAAAAGGAGTTCTAGAACTCACCTTAGCAGCCTTTGGTTATGACTTCTTCAAAACCCGTTTGCAAATTGAGTTCTACCACCTAGAAACCCACCAAAAACACACATGGACACATATAAACACGAATAAGCATACAACCGAGGCAAAGCTGGTTAAGAACACTCAAAAACCATGAATTCTTACCTGATCTTGTTCTTTTCTCTAAAACCCGAAACTTCAGCTTTTCTTCTTACTATCTCTCTCTCTCTAAAATCCCAAAAGTTGAGTGTGTGTGTAGGCTCAAGGGCGGCCATACCACCTTTATCACCAACTTTTAAACTTTTTGTCCTTTTGGACACTTTTTACCCCTCAACTTGGGTTTTATAGCTTTTCTTTCTTTTTCTTTCACTTTTATTCTTCCCTTTTCTTTCTTATCTTAAAAAAATAACCGGGTGTTACAATAAAACCTATCTAACACAAATCTTTTCAAACCATCCCACTTCATTTCCATAACAATCCTATCTCCAGGTGCTTGCTTGTTCATGTCCCACCAGCATAATGCTTCTTACACAAACGAGTGTGCATCAAATTTAACTTGATGGTCTTCATCACATTTGTTGATTTTAAAAATAGCCTTCATCTATCATATCCATTGGAAAGTCTCAATGGTATTCCTTTTTCCATCAAAAACAAAAGGACTACACTTCTTAAAAGCATCATTAGAAACATCTTTCTTTCTATTTTGATTATTATAGGGATCTTTATCCTCGTTTATATTTCCTTCTATCCCCCGAACCACATTTAATATAATAATGCAATGCAGCTTGCAATGCCTTAGCAGTTTCATCAGCAATTATTGTTTGGAAATACTAATCACTTATGTGAATGGTTTCCTCATCTCTTTCTACCATCATGTTTCTAGGGGTTTGTCTTGTTTTACCACATCTTGTTCCTCTACTAGCCATTCGTAACCTACAACAAAGATAAAGGATATCAGTATTCACATGACGGATCACGTTCCAGAACATAATTAGACAGTGCATTCATAATGACTGTGGCCAGGTGTAATTCGCCCTTTGCTTTATTTCTCATGTTCTAGGCATTTTCCAACATGTTTCTCGCCAAAGACCTTATCTTCATTTATTAAGGCATTTGGCTACTAGGAATGGCATCTATATCTTCCAAGTTTAAGTTTAGATATGACTATGAGTACCAAAATCTCTTAAACTATAGCTAGGATACCAACTTGTGACATTCGTATCCCAGGAAAGGCCAGCAAATCAAAATGGTTTTGAATGTTCATCTTACACAATTGATGTTCCTCATCCAAATAAAATAATTTTAAGCAGATGCAAATGTTTAGGACTTACAAAAGATTTTTCAACTATTGTGCTTCAAATTATACATATATATCATGCCATTTGCACACCAAATATTTTCAAAGCTCCTACCAAAATTGATGATTTGGTACTTAATTCTCTTAAATTACATTTTTAGGTTTGAAAGAAACCAATATGGACACCAAATAAGCTAACAAGAACACCCCATGACTTAAGAGACGCCCCCTCCCATGTCTAAAGAGACACACCCCATACCCAGCCTCAACACACACTCGTGCTAACAAGCACACCCTGTGTTCGTCAGTTTAGAAGAGACAAAATGTTCCCCGTCAAGAAGGCATGGGTTGCGCCCCATGAAGCATGAGGGAGTGTCCCACCCCAACATAGGGTCGCGGTAAGATCATGCCCCATGTTTCAAACGACCAACTTTTACGTACTCTGTATTTGACACGGGGCTCATAGGGTCATGCCTAGCACTCTAGAAATCCTATAAAGAGTGGGTCATTTGCAATTTTGTGAAGAGCCTTTGGTGGGTGAGGTTCCAGGTGTTTGATATTGGAAATCCATTATATATAGGTCTATGGAAGGTTCGAGAGGTCCATTCAAGACTTAGAAGAGGCTCGGGATCGATTAACATCACCCTGGGTCACCAGTTTTATTGTTCAAATTTACTGATAACTCATTGCTATCTTTTAGTTTTGTTGTAATGTTCAAGCTCATTATGAGATAAAATCTTATTATCATCCTAATTTGGTAAAACTTTGTGTAACTTATGATTAACTAATGGTGTGGCATTTATTATGTTAACATTATGATAATCTTGTGTCAACCTTTTGATCGGTAGTATATGCATTTGAATGGGAAGTCATAAACTTATAATTTGTTATTAAAAATGATGTTACGAAACATACGAACTAACTTTTATTCGCGAAATCAATCTTCATAATAAACACATGGTTAGTGAAATAAAAATAGTAATTAAAAATCATATCTCCTTAAGTTTCTAATCATTTTAGTTTCATTTTTACTTTTTCTGAAAAATCTACGGTAATGATATGGTTTTTAAAAATTAATGGTAAGTTAAAAATGAACTTGATCAACTCTCTTTGTAACATAAAACTATATTTTCAGAAATCATAAATTACAAGGGTGAACAATGATTACCTACTTTACTAATGACTCAGTGGTTGTTATATGAGTTACTCATTGCATCTTTTCTTGTCACTATGAAGTCAGTTTATGATAACTTTGTGCTGACTCACTTTTATAAACATTAACATAAATTCATTAATCAACATATTCAACCTCACCATGCAATTCATCACAATCATCAAAGTGAAACCTAAATTAGGATTATAGCTCTCTTTCACTGAATAATCACCAAAAGTCTTCATCCTTTATTTACTTTTTTTTATTTTATTTAATTTTTGTCTTGAAAAAATAAAAACTGATCACTTGAAACAAACTCATCCTTTGAATAAATTGAAACCAATCTAATAATAATTTACTAAGATCGTTGAGTAGACCATGTGCGTGTCCACTGGTTGATACTCGGTTTTTACCATTACTATATTACCCCACACTAGGTACACTTGTATTTTGAGTATGTAGTTTAGTATGAATGAAAACTTTTTAAAACTGAATTTGTGTGAAGTTGAACAAGAACTATAATTATCCATGAAAAAAACACCTCGTGGCCCACTCGCGACCCATTTATGTAAAATAGTAAAACGAGTTAACGTGTTGTAAACAAGTTGTAAACATGCAAAATTATGATGGACGCGAGCAACCAATAGGTTAAATTGGTTGCGGGACTATTAGTTTAATTAACATGTCAACTCAGACACAACCCCTGTTGGAGCATATATAGTCATATATAGTGTGTCCATCGCTTGTCGAATAGTCTAGGCTTAATGTAATACACCTGATATGCTGTAACACATGAAACTGGTCATTCGCAGGAGCATAGTGAATGAGACTCAGTCGTGACGACACTGAGCCTTACTAATGGGCCGTCGTGTCGCGACTGAGAGATGCGATTGGGTCATTCGTAAGGCTGAACCATAGTATGGTCCAGTCGTACGATTGAACATACGCATGGTCAGTCGTACGATTGAACCATCGCATGGTCCAATCGCATGAATGGGCCAGTCGCATCCAATGGGGCCGAGGCCTATATATACCAGTTTCAATGTGTAAGAGATTAAGGGTTTGGGGAGGGAGTTGCCCGGAGCCTAGGGCTACCGGATGAGTGGGGATATCATGCTCGTCTCCCCTTGCCAAGAGTCTTGATTCTTATGTTGTAACGAGCTTGTAATCATTAGGTTTATCAATGAAACCAATTTTTTGATAGTTTGTGTTATTGATTTGACTTTTGGTTTTGGTTGTTTATCCTTCTGTCAAGAACATGCTCGGATGTCTACCGATCCAGTGACTTCACAATTGGTATCAGAGCCGGTTACTGCTGGAATGATCTAACAATCATTGTAGCAACCCGAGCTCTTGATTTCTGGATCTATTTCAGATTCTTGACGTTAAACCCACTTCTTGTTCTTCGTGTTTTGCTCAGATCTTGTTACGTGTGTTGTTTCTATGTTAAAATCGAACTCGAAACACGTTCCTATGACCCTTGCGAATCTGATGATGTCTATATTGTTTCAGTTTATGTAAAATTCATCAAATTAGGGTTTTTGGCAGCTTTGGCGGCTGCAGATCTGAAAATCTGCTTGCAGACCCATTCGTGCGACTGGACCATGCTAATGGACCATTTGTGCGACTGGACCATGCTAATGGACCATTCGTGCGACTGGACCATGCTAATGGACCATTCGTGCGACTGGACCATGCTAATGGACCATTCGTGCGACTGAACCATGCTAATGGACCATTCGTACGACTGGGACGACTGGAATGCGACTGGAATGCGACTGGACCAGTCTTATGACCAGTCATGCTACTGGACCAGTATTATGACCAGTCATGCTACTGGACCAGTCTTATGATAAGTCATGCTACTGGACCAGTCTTATGACCAATCACGCTACTGGACCAGTCTCACAAATATATCATTCGTATCATCCATTCACATGAATGTGATATTTGTCCTTCCCGTCATACGGATGAACGGTGTTCCAGACCAAAAAAAAAAGAGTCTGGAACTACCTTTTGCACAGATTTGAGGATGAGCAAAGCATATTCACCCTGAGATTCTTTTGTCAAATAAGTTTGATGTATACCCCATTATCCGTCGGACTTCCAGAATAGGTAAATGAAGTTGGAATACGAAAGAGAGAAGAGAAGATGTCAGCAGTCGGTGCTGATTTTGTGGGGTAGTCAGGAGCATCTGACTATTTATGGGCCAATCAAGTTATATTTATCCGCACAGAGAGGATTCTCATTCTTAGGGGAAATCCATGTATAGAGAAATTGAAAACGCAATCAGAAAGTGATGATGTGAGCAGGTTTCTGATGATAAATCTACATGCATGCTGATTTGTTTGATATTGTCAGCTGTGGATTGGAACCTTCAACCTTTTGCCCAATACACCGTATGAAGACGCCAAGAGAGCACAACGTTTATATATTGGGATATGCTGAATGTGAGGGGGAATTTTTACAGGTGCTAATGTTAATCAGGTTAGCCTGTGTGAAGATTGAAGCAATGGAAAACTATTCATGTCATTATCTGGAAAAATCAGTCATATGGGGAATCTTGATGCTGTGATGGTGTTCTGCAAAGTAAACGAAAGCTATTATGCCTAAATTCATCTTCAGGGATACTGTAGCAACCTGACGGAGCGGCAATGTTGGCTAATATGGTTTTCGTTTGATTCTATTGACAACCAGAGCAAAGATTGACTAAAGATTGTAAGAGGTGTTATCTACTATTCGCAAGCAACGTCCAAGGGGGAATTTGTTGGAGCATATATAGTTGTATATAGTGTGTCCGTCGCTTGTCGAATAGTCTAGGCTTAATGTAATACACCTGATATGTTGTAAACACATGAAACTGGGTCATTCGCAGGAGCATATGCGAATGAGACTCAGTCGTGCAACTGACCCTTACTAATGGGCCAGTCGTGCGACCCATATTGGATGCGACTGGGCCCATTCATGCGAATGAAACCAATTTTTTGATAGTTTGTGTTATTGATTTGACTTTTGGTTTTGGTTGTTTATCCTTCCGTCAAGAACATGCTCGGATGTCTACCGATCCAGTGACTTCACAACCCCTTTAATTAAACAAATCAGCTCGAATCCACATCAAACGTAAACTAGTTAAACTAGGTGTATAAATTAACTTTATTTAAAATATGGATCCTCATTACATTAGTACTACTACTCATAATTGATATACACGGCATTCATGATATTCAATGATCAGTCGACAAAATGTTGATTGGTCAACCCCATATAACCGAGCTCACTTCTCATTGTTTGTTCCAGTCTAGAGAAGTATATAAGGATTGAACTTACCAAAACTCTGCCATTTCACTAGAAGGTATATGTTTGGACTGACTCATGCCAATCATAAAATTATACGAAAACAAAATGGTAAATGCTATAATGATAATAATTGATTTGGTTTGTAACCAAAATGAAAAGCATTAGAATGATACATGTACCTCTTCTAGAACATCAAACTTTTGTCCAGACAAGGAGTAAACTTTCTTTTCTTTTGTTCTAACTGTGGTTGTTTTTGTTTTTAGCTTTGATGAACTCGATATAGATTTTCCTTTAACCTTAGATATGAAAACTTTAGGACAATTGAAGGGGGTCAATGCAATAGTTTCATAATGAGGAAAGACTTAGAACACTTAAGAAGTCAAATAGGGAACTGGGCTTATGATGATACTAAGATTACAAGTACATAGATAGAACAAGATCAAGATAATATTGATTTTCAAGAATGATGTGAAGCATATTTTTAGAATTACAAGTACTTGAGATACTTTATACTACACCCTATAGCGGGCCATACTTTGAAGGCCAGTCGGAAATACTAATCTAGACAACAAGATCAATATAGAGTCAAAAGGAAGATTGCCCTTTAACTTGTGACTATGACATGCCATAGGTCATATAATAATATACTACAAAAAGGATAAAAAGACAAAAGTAGAAAGTTACAGACAAAAGACCTTAATCTACAGTTGACAAATGTATGGACGTTTCACCAACTAATATATGTTGGTGAGTCTTCAGAGATGGAAGCGAAAATTTGTTCAGCTTTTATCAAAAGGTAATTTAGAGAAGGTATGTCTTCTCTGTCTTTGGAATTATTTTTTGGCTTCAGAAGACTTTGTCTTTGAAGCTTCGGAAGACTTCATCTTTGGCTTTGGAAGATATGGACTTTTGGCTTCGAAAGATTTGATACTTATCATAATTCAGTGAGTTGTATCAAATCTTCCGAAGTAACTTCCTTGTACTTCACATGTGCATGCTCAGAGGTCTTTGGTTGCATAAGCCTTTAACTGCAATCCTTACAAACTCCCCCTAGGTTGATGCTACCAAAACAAAAGAGACCTTTAAGTCTTGATCTTCCTATGTTGATAGTCCACATCAGGATCATGACCATTCCTTTTATTATCATTTGGTTAGGATCCCTCAGACTCTCAAAGTACCCCCTCATGTCATAGAGATCATCCAGAGGAAGGTCAAGTATGTCTTGCCAGAAGTAAATGTCTTGAACTCCTTGGTCTCTAGTGACATACCATCTGTCTAGACTGGTAGCAAACATCTAGGACAAGATGGGTCTCCCAGCACCAAGAGGCTCTACATTAGTTGGACTTGGTTGAGCAGCCTATTCTTGAGCAACGTCAGGATGCTCTGACTCATCCTGAGGTGCAGACGTGGATGCCGTGGACATCTTCTTCTTCTTTATGTCCCTATTTGTGGCCATCATTTTCTTCCTCTTTAAATGTTTTAACTAAGAGGACTCACCTTCAGCACTAGGTTATTCTTAGTGTTCTTTCTCAGTTGGGTCCTTTCCTTCACATGTTAAGAAGGAAAAGGATCAGTACCCTACTGTGGATCAGAAGATGAAGTTGGTTATGGTCTAGCACTAAGTCCAGGTTGTGTTGTCTCTTGTGGTTCAACCTTCACCTCAACTTCAGGTGCAACCGGACTTGGTAGAGAATGGAAGTCAATAAGCTCACCCCTTTTGATCTTCTGCTTGATCATTCTAATGTGCATACATGGTGGATAGAGACATTGGACCAAGTCTGCTTTTGGAGAATCCATACAGCTTCAAGAAGCTCACCATATTTTGCCTATCAGCAAATTTCTTCAGATTCGTTCTGATGGTGGCTCTTGACTTAGAGCCTCTTCCCTCATCTTCATCGTAGTAGCTTTTTGCTATTTTAGAACTTGTTGCTCAAGCTGCTTGAGGTATTCAAACTCTATGTACTCATAGGATAAGGGAAGAAGGGATATTGATAGAGTCATGTGGCATGCAGGTAGATAATCATGTTCTGTTTTTCTTCTTCCCTACCTACCTACGCTTGTTGCTCTGTTGCCACAACCTATTTCTCAAGACTTTCTTAAACTAGGAAGAGAGTAAGAGCTTGTTTGTAGAGTCTTTTACTTCTCCTTTCTTCTCTAATTTTGAGGAGCGATTCCACATCCTCGGCCGCCTTTTTCTCCTTTGACAACTCAGTGTCAACCAGTTTATTCAACTATTCTAAGAGAAGAGAGATGAGTTCATTAATGTTGTAGTTTCTTGTCCCTAGATAATTCAATCTGGCTGCCCTTAACTTATTATCTTGAGTACTTGGCCTAGGGGCAACCCTGATTGCTGCTACCATGAAGCTTAGAGTCTCACTTGAACTCTCTCCCCTTAGCTTCCTCCTTCTCTCTCTTTCCTCCCCCTCAATCTCCTTAGGTGTCAATTTTCTTTTCCCTTTCTCACCCACATTCTTGGGTGACTCACGATGGAGAGAACTTTGACCTTTATTGCTTGGTGTTTCACTTGCGCTCGTAGAGAGGTTGTGAAACACCTTTACCAGCTGGTGCCTTACTGAGGGTAATAGGTGTTAAAGCAGTTCATGTCTCAAGGTTCACAAGCTCTACCACTAGGCCTTCAGCCAAGGTTTCCCCTTCGAAGTTAATCTTAGGGTCTACCTCAACATGTAGTTAATGAATAATATTGCCTGCTAGCCTATTTCTATGTAAGAAAGTTCTCAGTCTGAACTCTTCAACCACCCTATCTTGAATCCTCTGAGCTAGTCTCTCGGCTTATTTGTTTTGACTTGGAATGGCATGTGGCATGTGAACTAGAGGAAGACTCCCATAGTACTTTAGGGTCTGAAAATTAAAGACTTCTTTCTACCACTGAAGTCTAAGGAGTATCAGGGCTCTTCTAGCAGCATCATACCTCCATTCTAGTATTTCGTTTTAGCAAGATAGGATGAGGCAGACATAGCCCTTGGAATGCCTTCCTCAAACTGACTTTGAATGAGTGGGTACGTATCAATGTGAACTTGAGGTTGTTGAGTATGGACAACTGCAAGTGAGGGTGGTGAATCCTCTATGTCCATACTTTGGGAGGAACTCCCAGGTTCAGTGATTGCATGTAAGACTTTCTCCCCCTTTTTGGTAGCATCACCCACTTGCACAGGGGAGCTAAGGGTTAAGTCCACTACATGCACAGGTTCTTGTGGCCTTGGTTGAGTTCTCTTGAGGGGTGTCTTAGCTAGCTTGCCCTTGAGATCAGTGATCTCAAGTTGCTGGTCATTGACCATTCTTTGTAAGGTAGCCACATGAGATTTATGGTGACTTACCTTTAAAACTAAATAGGTCCAAGTTTTGGTTTATTTATGCATCTTTTGTTGCAGACTCCCCTTGTCTTTATCAGAAGAATCATGGGGGATGAGAGAATAAGACCATAGTCTTCTTCCTCATCACGAGCATTGAGTTCTTGGCTGCTGAATTTCCCCTTCACCATGACAACTTCAGCTGAAGTGTTAATGGGATGGGTTGTCATGGTTGAGGTCTAAATAATTTAATCACTTGAAAAGTGAGAGCCTCTTTTATATGGACTTTCTGAACAGGTTTAGGGAGGCACACCTCAGTTTGGGTTGGATGATGTGGGCTAGCTATAGGTGATTCGGGAGCACTAATCTCTCATTGAGCAGGTGTGGAGAAGGAAGACTCATGGTACTCATTGAATCCCATATACTTATCATCATAAAATTCAAGGTTTGGGATTGATTGGTTAAGGTCTAGAGCCTGGGGATTGTAGCTTTCCCTTGAAAGTTTTGCACTAGAGTTTTTGTGACTCTTAGTGAAGGCTAAAGGCAGGTGTTATGAGCTCATCAGGCTGATCATGAGGAACCTCAACACTGATCAAAGATATAATGGGAGTGGTTAGCTCCTTAGGAGAAGTGAGAGCTCTAGTGTCCACTTTTTCCTGTGTGGGTGAGTATATAGGGGCAGGCACAACCTGAGTAGTTTGTGAAGGGGTTTGTTTGGATCTACTTGAGTAGGAGAGGTGATTGGCAGTTGTGTTTATTATGTATATGTAGAAGGTGTGGGTCCAACATTGACTTGTGTTGTCAAGTTGTCACCTTAAGCAATAAGCTCTAACATTTTTGGGACCAGGGCTGTTCTACCCCTAAGAATCCCACAGTGGGCTTTATCATTGTTTTAAAGATGTTGGCTTCATCTGTCCAATTTTAAAAATATTACTTGTTCCCTTTAACTGTGAGCACAGTTCACAGTTAAGAATATGTTGAACATATCTAGGATACATGTAATACTCTAAGTAGTCCAAGTTTGCAAGAAGATTTGAAAAATTATTGAGAATACCTGCATTTGACCCCTTGAACCATTCCATGGATTATGTAGAAAAGGTTCACAATGTATTTTAGAAAGGACAATTTTCCTTCTTTATCATCCAACCTCAGATGAGTGTTTATGGTGGCTGGAGTGATGAAAATTGTCATGCCTTGCACTGTGGCAGATAGTGCCTTCTCCCCGTCCAAGATAACCTCTTGGCAGGTCCTCCAGAACTCTAAAAGATGGTCTTCATATAATGCAGGGTCTATAGTGAGGGAGGTGAAGTAGTTGGATAGAGCTAAGAAACGGAAAACATATGAAAAACCAAGATCTTTCTTTGACACTAACAGAGCAACTTGGTTGTGTTGCCTGTTTAGTTTCATGGAGAAATCAGGATGGTTTTTGGGATCAGGGTTGGCCATTTTAGAGTAGCTTTGTGACGAAGAAATGTAAGAACAAAGGTGGTTTGTAGGTGAATTCAGGTTAGGAATTTTTGCAGATGAAGAAGAAAGTGAAAGAAGGGGAACTGTTGAAGGTATATGCAGGATCGGTTTTTGTCCCTTAATACATTGTTTTTCTCTCAAACTCACTTAAATCACACTCGGTTTAGATGATGCAGAATCCCTTCTAAGAGTTGATAATAATATACTAAGCAACAAGGAACATAAAAAAATAATTTTCAAGGTACTTGTATATATTACTTCTTAACTCAAAGTATTACAAGACTCTTACAAGCATATTAAATGAGTTACAATGAAAAACTATATATACTAGATCTTATAGCCGGATATACTTTGATACCAGCTGCAAACCTATGACTAAAGCAAATACTACAATGCTAAAGTTAAGGTATCTTAGATAAAGTATTATCTAAGATAAGGTAGTCACGACACGTCCATGACTTATCTTTTGTCACCAACTAAAGTTGGTAACTATACTAACTGATAAAAGGTGAACAATGGAATAAAGTATGGTCAACTACATGGGTGTAGGAAAGCGCCATGCAGTATCTCAGAGATTTACAGTGGAGTGTCAGAAGGGCCATACTTATGTCCACTGGTTCATAGTAGTGTCTTCCGAAGGTTAATTGGCTTCGGAAGAACTTGTTCTTTCGAAGCCACTTATACTTCGGAAGAGGCTACTTTTTCCGAGGCTTGAGGACTTCTTTAGATCTTCATACTTCGGAAGTTGTTGTCTTGATTTCTTCCAAGTCTTGAACTTTGGAAGAGAGAAGACTTTGTCTTCGAAAGCTGGAGTCTTCCTTCGGAAGATCCTTCAGACATGATCTTCAGAAGTTCTGTCTATGCCTTCAGAACAACTCCATTTGCCTTTGGAAGTTCTGTACTTAGCTTCGGAAGACCTGTACTAGTTGTACCAAAAAATATCTAAGTGTTTTGGTTTTGGTTGCACCAACCTTTCTAGATCCAACAAACTCCCCCTAGGCTGATGCTACCAAAACCTCACTTATTCCTACTTCTCAAAACCTTCAGCACCAGGGACAGAAGATGTTATCCGTTTCTTTGTTCTTCCCTGATGTGGTGCTGAGAAGTTTGTACAGATAATTCGTGGATCGGAGATCCTGTCTATCACTCTGAATGACATGCACCCTTTGTTGTGCCCCCTGAAAAGCGTTAGTTGACGGGATTTGTATTCATACTCCCATATAACTATGGATTCAAGTTCAGGACCTTCAACCATTTGAAGAAAGACTTTGCCTTTGGGTACTAATCCTTTCCTTTCCTCCCCCTCTCTCAGTAGATTCAACTCCTCTTCAATCTTGGTCCTAGTAGTTAGCTCGACCAGATGAAAACTACTCAGATGATTTCTGATGTGAGCAGCTATTTCAGAGTTGGAGGGGTTGGAGAATGGCTTCTTTGTTAACTCAGCAATATCGAATCTCCTTAAGTGTAGCAGAGATGAGGCATTAAACCTGTTTAACTCTCCATTCTCTCTCTTAACAACAAAGTTATGAGAAGAGTCTTCAAACCTCCACTGGATGATCTTCTTTCTTGGCACAAAGGACTGATTTGGCACTTTATCCCCTTTCTTTGAATCCAGCAGAGTCACTAGCCTTCTTCTTAGCTTCTTCTCTTCTTCGTTTAGTGAATCCGAGTTGAGGCCAAAGAGTGAAGCGACTTGGTCCAGTGTTCCTCTAGGCAGATCAAGGAATTGATCTCTAGTGAGGGAACATGAGGAGCCATCAACATAGGTTAGCTTGACTGACCCTTCCTCACAAGTGATGTCACTCAAGGTTGTACATTTAATGAGCTTCATCTTGATCTCCTTAAACTCCTCTAAGGAGAGATGTTTGGAAGGCTAAGGGGATAGTTTGGATTGTTGTTGGGCAGGTAGTGGTGTTTGGGTTCTAGGAAGTGTTTTGAGTTTGATGATGGGTAGTTGAGGTGGTTGTGGTGAAGAGGTAGGTATGGATGATGGTGTAGGTTCAAGGGTGTGAGGCTCAGAGGTTGCTGAGATTGTTGAAGAGAAGGAGAAGATGGATTGTGAGAGAGAGTTTGATCCATTTAAAGAGTTCCGAGGTGAAGCTGAAGTAGCTGAGGATGTGAAGGAGGATTGTAAGGAGTGTGTAAAAAAGGTTAAAGATGATGACTTGAAGGTTGAGGTTGTGATAGAGGGTGAAGATTAGAAGGTGCTGAAAGCTAGAAGCCAAACTAAAGAGCAGAGGAAAGAGAAAATTGATGCTACAACCACTGTTGAGGAAAACAAGAAGATTACTCCGGTGTGTCAATGTG
Source organism: Flaveria ramosissima (assembly GCA_025215565.1). Classification (NCBI taxonomy): domain Eukaryota; kingdom Viridiplantae; phylum Streptophyta; class Magnoliopsida; order Asterales; family Asteraceae; genus Flaveria; species Flaveria ramosissima. The sequence goes on from CM046031.1 coordinate 39,888,046, forward strand.
AAAAGGCTTTGGCAGCAGAGAAGGTGGTGATGGGTCTCCCATATGAGGGGTCATCCACTAAAGTTTTAAATAGTGTTTGGCATGTTGATAGTGGATGCTCAAGACATATGATGGGGTTGAAGGATTTATTGACAAACTACCGCATAATCAATGGAGGATATGTCGCATTTGCTGGCGACAAGAAAAGAGGAAATATGATTGGCCAAGGGGAGGTTTCCAATGGCTCTCTTACGCTGGAGAAAGTCAATTATGTGCCAGAACTAGCTTTCAATCGATTGAGTGTCTCTCAGATTTGTGATAAAGACATTCTGATATTGTTCAAGTCCAATGAACGTCTCTTTCTGAAGTCCGAGATTGATATTCCAGAAGAGATGGTGCTTATGCAGGCTTCGAGAAAGAATGACACATATCTTCTCGACATGGGTTCTAAAGAGTCAACATCCACTATCACCTATCTTCTGTCAAAAGCTTCCACATCTAAGTCTTTCTTACGGCATCGAAGATTGGGCCACGTTATTTTCAAAAATATAAAAAAATATATTAGTTAAAAACAATCTTGTTAGGGGATTACCTTTTAAAGACTTTTCAGTTGTTGAGAAATGCATGGCATGTGCCAAAGGAAAACAATATGAGAAACCACATAAACCAAAACTTGAAAATAGCATTTCTATCCCCTCGAGTTGTTACATACTGATTTGTTTGGCCCAATCAGTGTTAAATCCATTGCTAAGAAATCTTTTCGTCTTGTCATTACAGATGATTTTCCAGGTATTCCTGGGTGAGATTTTGTTAGGACCTGGTATTTGAACGAAATACCTAGTGATTAGCGTGTTAAACCAACTCAAATAGTGCAGAATCCTATTTGATTGACGATCCAATCAGTGAGAACACACGAAGAATCAATCAAGAATTGAATCTAACGTTAGAAGTCGATTAGGAATCGATCTAATGTGTTCTGTGAACTTGGAGAACGATTTGGGAGGCTTCTGGACGGCTAGGGTACGTCTGGAATCGTAATGGTATGAATGCTTACGTTTTTCCACGAATTGGGTCTATTTATAGGTTAGTATTGTTCAATCGTGCGACTGGGCCATAAGTATGGTTCAGTCATGCGATTGAACCATGCGGTTGATTCATCCGCACGACTGAGTGTTCAGTCGTGCGACTGAGCCAATCTTATGTGTCAATCATACGACTGATCCAGTCTCCTGGTTCAGTCGTGCGATTGAGTCAATCGTATGAAGTTATTCATGCGTGTGGTCCATTCGCATGGGCCATTCGCATGAGAACTTCATTAAGTTAAGTTTGAATGTTTTAATTAATATAACATTATATCTAACCATTCAAACAATCATAAACCCAATCAATTCAATCACGACTCATTAATGAAATATTAAACATTACCAATAACAAACAATCCATGTCATTTCATTAATCAATACAAATTACATCATAATCAGACAGACAAGATCTATTACATTACAAATCATGATCTACGGACATACATGCATCAACAAACTCCCCCTTGGACCTAGATCTATCTAATGTCTTGTCTTCTGCATAACCTCCTTATACTTCTTGTACTTCTCCTCTTTGGTGACTCCTGCGTGAATCTCAAACGCAAAGCAGAGTCGTATAACGTTTTGGAACTGGAGGGCTTGTACAATATCTTGTGTGTCATAGAACAGTGGCCACATGTATAATGTATAGACATCATTAGCAGACAAGTTGGTTAGCCACATCGGGTCGAATACCCTGATTGTATCCATTTGGCCCTCTTTATTTAGAACTATGACAGCTTCAGCTGTTCTCCAATCATAGTACCACCATTTGAAGTGCGGAGTGAAGTCCTGTGGCATTTCCCTGAGAGGGATTCTCGACATAGTGCGCGGAGAACTCCACTTCAACACAATCTTGGGCTTGCCAGTAATGGCATCAACCTCAGACCTTCTTATGTACCTAGTAGGCTGTTGGGGTCTGAAGTTAACCCATCTGGTGTGGTACTCCTTCTTAAGGGCAGCCTCGAACCAGCCTGACATTTTCCTTGGGTCAGCATACAAAAGCTTTAGCTTAGCCAGCTGGTTGAGCTCAAAACCAGGTAGAGTCTTCAGATCATGTGGAAATCTAAAGTACTCTATGCCCTGTTCCCTCTTAACTGCATACGCGTTAAGATCATCAAAATAAGCCCATGCTATAATCCTGCCTGACACCTTGTGGTGTTTCTTGACTCTGTAGAGCTTGGTGTAGGCATCTTTCTTTGGTGCAGCACGTTGGGCTTTCACTTCTTCAAAACAGGCAGCCCACTCAGCCTTTCGAATGTCAACTTCTTCATTTGAGGCTTGGGCTGTTCCTTCTGCCTTCTCCGTTTCCTGCTCCATCTTGTTTAGTACCTCAAAAGTATCACTGACTAGGGACTCACCCAGATTGGGGACCACATTACCCTCGTTGTCAGCATACTGAGGATACTCTTCTGCAGTGATATCTTCGACCTCGACTTCATCAACATCATTTAGCTCTTCATCACTGGTCGAATCAACTGTTGGAGCATCTTTGACGATTTCATCCGGATTGAGTCTGAACATCTCTGCCAGTTGCTCGTTAGATAGGTCATGAATTATTTCCCCTTCTTCAGGGGTATAACTCACAGACCTTCTTACAATCCCTTGCAGATCAAGAATCATGGTTAGTTGAGTCTTGACCTGTTGAAGGGGAGCAATATCAAACTCATCTCTTTGAAAATTTGGATCTGTTTGATTTAAACATTCAACACATAAATCATTAGTAAGTAATCAAACAGAATTACATTAACTTAATATATAAACATTCAAAACATTTGTTTTCATTACATGATTCAAACACAAAAATAATTAAATACATAAAACATCTAATCTGTACTTTTGTCTTGAATCATGGTCTCATCGCTCGGAGGAGCAGAGGTGGTAGATGACTGGTCCTGTCGATTCTTCGATCTTCGTTCTTGACCAGAAGCAGAGGCCGATGCAGCCGCATCCCCTCCTTCTGCTTCGTCATCATCATCTTTTCCCTCTGTCCTTTCTTCATCTATCTCTTCCTCATCCTCATCATCTTCCTCATCCTCATCATCATCTTCATCCTCGTCATCACCATCTCCATCATCTCCATCACCCTCCTTTATCTTTAAGGGCTCATCCTTTGATCCCTTTAACCGCAGCATGATGGTCTTGTTGGTAGTCTCCAACTCCTCTATACGTTTGGCTGATTGGGCTTGCTGGTCCTGGAGTTGGGACATCTCGACTCTCTGTGCATCCATTAGCTGGGTCTGCTGCTCTATCACCCAAGCCTGCTCTGCCATCTGCTGAGACTGGGCAGCAGTCAGGTCGGTCAGCTGGCGAATCTGTGCAGCTTTCTCCTCGTCTGCAGCTAGCAAGCGCAACACCATACGGTTTAGCGCCGACAGCTGTTCCTCTACTCCGATTGGAGGTAGAGGAGATCCATACAAGTATGAGGACTGGGCTGATGGTCCTGCATGATGTGAGGTGGTGGTGGTAGTGGCAATGGTGAATATGGGTCGGTAAACTGGTGAAGGTGATGTAGGTGTAAATGGTATGGTGGTGGATGGGAAAGGTACAGTGGTGGTAGGTGAGGTGGTGGCTGTGGTAGCAGTGGTGGATGTGGTGGCTGTGGTAATGGGTGGTATGTCAGTGGAGGTGGTAGTGGTGGCTGTGGTGGTGGAAGTAGAGGCTACAGTGGTAACGAAGGTCAGTCGACGCTTCTTCTTCTTAAGTCCATGGGGCTGAGCCATCCTCTTCCTCCTAGTCCCAGTGGAAGTGGATGCTCCCCCTGCAGCTCTGCCCGCTGAACCCGGAGCATAGCTCGGGTCAGTCTCTGTCTCTCTGGAGTCCCGAGGGTGTTCACCAACCACCCTTAGCCCGTGTTCTG